>CM062828.1:15948269-16146002 GCA_031772345.1 Himalopsyche anomala | reverse complement strand
TAGTGCTATTTATACAAAAACAAATTGAAATGAAAATGTGTAACAAACAATTGTTGTAAACATTTTGATTTGTGTTATTTTAGAGTCACTTTTTGTTGATTTCTACTGTAATTTGTAAATTCTTTTCTATGTCAATAGTTTGTTACACCTTTCCATTTCAATTTGTTTTTGTAGACATAGCACTGTTAAATTGTATTTCTTGTCAATTGACAACGCTCGCCATGTGCGAAACCGGTCCCGATCCTGATAAATAAAAAGTGCAAATTAATTACAAAGGAATATTGTGTTTTTTCTTGATATAATACCTTTCCACCGACTATTGACAGTGAACACCCTAAAAGAGAATAATATTTAATTAAAATAATATTTTTTTACAATATTGTTCAATATCGTATATATAACACAAGTTGTATTTATTTTTCATTGACCAGAATCTGGCCTCCCATCAGTTGGGTCTCAAAACAATTGTTCCTTTGGGGTTAGCGTTTACTTCAAATAATATTTACATGAAAAACAAGTTAACTACATAGTCACTATCAGTCATTAAAAAATATATATTTCGGTTTGATCATGTCGTATAATGCAAGTGAATTAATGTTATTACAAAAGTTTATACTATCGACTGCCAAATTAAGACCTCAAAGTAAATCTTGAACGCGTTGCCGGGTTTGAAACACTTGGGCGTAAATCGTTTACGAGAGCGGTGGACGCCACTTCAGATAAACCCCACTTCCGCGTGACAAGTTACTCCACCAACTCTGATTAGTTACCAGGGTTAAGCGCCCTGTTTTAAAATCCCCTCGTGTTCATTTTATTCTCTTAATTGCACAGCATCTACATAAGTAATACAACCAACAGGAAAATCTACTGTCACACATGAAATGACATAGGTAGGGGGTACTTAACATCACTTGATAAATCAAAGCCATACATTTCAAAAGTGAATACTACATTACCCTTAGGTATTTACTTAAAATATACACTTATAGAGGAGGCAACCCTACTTCACTATTGATCAAAATTGTCTTTATTATACTCAATATTATAAGCCAGGGGTGTACAATTTATTTAGGTAGCAGATATTTAACTCTTGGTTACGGTTCGAATTTTATATATATTTTCGAAAAAGACGGGTATGATTTTGGAAAATTGTAGGGGTTTCGAAAAAAAATACATTTTTAAAATTAAGTCAATGAAATAAAATAAAATACATTAAAAATAGTATATATTTAAATGAATCGAAGAAAAAATTATAAAGATAAAATATTTTTTACATAAATTGTAATTTTGACAGGAAAATGCAATCGTATCTAATATAAAATGACAGCTATTAAGTTTATTTTCATCGCCAAATCGCCGAACCATTCCCGTCCCACCCAACAAACAAAACAAAGATTATAAATATCAATTTTTAAAAAAATCTAAATTCGAAACAAGTCGAGTGATTTTTTAGTTTTGTTGGTATTTTCTTAAAAATATAAATAAACAATAAATAAAATATATTTGTTATATTATCATAGATAAACGTGTAATGTGCATATTAAAACAATAGTTGGATCGATATCTGCCCGTATGTAAAATTACGGTACATTGAATTGGAGCCAAAATCAGCAGCGATAAATCGCTGCGTCGGTTTTTTCATTAGAGAAATGAGCAGCGATTTTTCGCTGCTCCGTAACCAAAGGGATAAAAATAACAGGTTGCATATGCGGATAAATTAGGTTATGTTCAAATTTACAAATTAATAATTATAGAATGAGACACAAAATTGCCGAATACTATTAACTGTGGTGTTTTTAGACTTGAAATGTGTCAATGAAGGGTGAGAGTAGCGGTCAACAGCCAATTAATTATAATTATGACCAATTATTAAATGACATATTTACATATTCGTGTATTTGATAAAATCTGGCTTAATAGATGTTTTAATCATCCTCGTTGATTAAAGCATTCACTATTATTCTATTCAAATAACATTCAATTATTAAAAACAGTTAGCCAGTGGCGTGCTTAAGCAGTGATCTCCTATCTTTTTCACATGTTAACCAAAACACAGTATTTATTTTAATGAAAATTTTACTAAACATCAATAATACGTCAGTAATATCAAGGTATTTGTTTTTTTAACGTTTAGTTAAGTAAGCAATTAAAAAGGTTGGGATGTTAAAACATTACTCAGTGATTTCTTTCGCAATCTATTAAAAAAAAATCCACGAGGTACGTCACATAATATACCTATGTATATAATATAACTGATGGATGTGAATAAATGTAATGATATGTAATACAAATTTTGATTGAAGGCCGTTCACTGAGTACCAGCTTACTCACTGGTTTCCAACCTTTTTTGAGTTGCTAACCCCCATTTATATTCATCACGTTTTTTCATAATAACTATTTTAAATACAACAGAAAATAATTCAAAACAGAACAAGCCTAAAAACAATATTTTTAATATTTAATGAGATGCGTTAGTTTAGATTAGGGGTGGGGAAACTTTTCATTTTTAAATGCCACATTCATTTATTCGATTCAACATAAGGCAGCAGTAAAGAAAACGACACTCTATCCCCTTTTTTTTACTATTGAACATATACTGGGTTGATTACGCTCTTTTTCCAAACGCTTGCGTATACTTTTTTGATCAAGTCAAAAGGCCGCATCGGAGTATCAAAGAGGCCGCAAGTGGCCTTTAGGCTGCAGGTTCCTTTCCACTGGCTTAGATGCTTGCATATGTATGTTATAAACAACTAGTCAACTTTATTTCTTTCATTTCAATAACATAATATAATATAAACTTGAATAGTTACGTTGCAAATATTTTTTCAGAAGAATATTCTCTCCCAAAACTATGTAAAATTTAAGATATAAAATAAATTGCAAAGCAATTCATCTTTATTTGAGCATTTGTGTTTTTCAAACTTCAAAACAGCGTTTATATTATATTATACATAAAAATGTTACTTCGTAAGAAAAAAAAACAATTAAAAATTTACCGATTAGTCATCGATGATCTCTTTGAACGACCCACATGTTGAAAACCTTCATACTATTCATTTTGGAAAATAGCTTAATTCTAGAACAATTTCCGTTCATATCGCTTCACAGTGGGGTAAACTAACTGACCATAGCCGGACAAAAGTATTTTTTACCTTAAGCAAGTAATGCCGTTCAAACTGATAACTTTATATTCCACTGGTTAAAATTTTGTGCGAAAATAAGCCTTCTTTCACCAGGCCTGAAATTCTTCGTTACCAATTCCGTGGCTGCAGGGTGTAGAATAAAAATCATTTATGTTGAAAATGAGATCAGCATTTAAAAAATATTACATATTTCAAACTATTATAACTTGACTATTTACAAGTATTTATAGTTTTTTTATATATATATATATATTATTAATTTAATTTACAACAGTGTTGCTATTGTAAGGTTTTTCAAATGTGAAATTTTCTATATTAAACGTATAGCTGCTTAAATAGAATTAAGTAAGTTTACTCTAAATATAAATTCGCGATTTTAACATAGCTGTTACATTTTTCGAAGTTCTTAATGGAGTTAAGCACTTTAACTCAAACATGATACAATGACGTTAATACTTCATTTTCAATCAAATATGACATAAAAACTTTTACCCTATAACCACAGAATAGTTAAATAGAAAAATGTATCGAAAATCTTACTTAATTAGAGACCCGTTGCTTTAGAACATATAATAGCCCAAAAAATAAAATAAACTACAATATATTTTTATTAAATATAATATTTTAATACAAATATAAATTTGAACAACAGCTGCAAAAGTTAATTTAACAATAGTATATTACAAACTAATTTCTAATAATTTACCGCTAATGGCCTGAATCTATCACCATAGTTAATCCAGAGTATTAAACGTATGTTCATTTGTTTATTTTCTGACATAATCTGGAGTGATTTGGCCACCGTACAGTGTGCGTGTCTTTCTTATGTTTGCGTTCTCGGGCAATGTTGTAGAAGCCTGAAGCATGGCATTGGGTCAAAAAAAACTCACTTATTTCGTAAGTATAAAATAATTTCTACAATCATTTTGCTGTGTTTTTACAATGAGATCGCTACTCAGTTTCAGATCACCGTATCTTATTTTCTGGATTTGAGAGTCAACCAATATGGACGCTTTCATGAAGATTCTGTGTATGATAAACGTATTTTCAAACTGCGCTCCAAAAATTTACAGTGGTAAGTTTCTTCTTCTTAATTACGCGGCACTTAATTTGCACGGTTTCTGTTTTTCTATGTTTATATTTTCACGCAAAAAAATGGATTGGCGACATTTTTAAATAAAAAATAGAAAAATTCTGAATTCTGAACTATTTGGATTTATGTATGTTTGAAACATTATTGTTGAAAATCTGTGAATAGCTGGTAAAATCAAAAATTTATTATTTATTTAAATTGTCATTCTCGCAACTCCATTCAAAAGCACAATCCCCCGTAACGAATTGTTTCATGAGTTTGGTTGTGCCGCTCTTAAGTCGATTCAATTTCCGATTAATAGTGTAGAATGTTCATATGATTTGGTTATTATAGATGTATTTATATTACTGCCTTTGTCTCTGTATTGTTTATATATTTTTTCATTATAAATACTTAAATAAATTAGAAATATTTGGATACAATATAAATAATGTTGAAAAGTGTTGAAATTAATAATTATTTGTCATTAAATTTCATGGAAAAAAATGCTAAAATTTTACATTTTCAATGTTATGACACGCTAAATATGATTTTAATTTTTTTAAAAAATAGATACTAAAATTACTGGTTCCGAATCATTACATTTTCATGCTTCTGAATAAAAACCCATTAATTGATTTAAAATGTAATTAGTGAAACTTTCCATACCGGGTAAGCTTGCTATTTGGCTTAAGCTAGAAATGTGTCTAAATTCTTTTCCACCTATACGGATTAGCTAACCACTTGTTCATTCCTGGCGACTGAATGGCTTGCGCTACGAAAAGTAACGAATACTTTAAAACTAAAAAACAAGTGTAAGAAAGAGCCCGTTCTTGTTTTACAGAACAAGTAAACACTACCTGATGTGTGCTTTAAAACGAGAAAAAACTCAACACGCTTCGTTAAGACACATTTTCTTTCGATAAAAGCATACATTTCACATAGCACTTGTGTGTATAGTCGCTTAATAACAAGCGATTCTCTCAAAACAATGTCTGGATTATCACCCTTGGGAGTTCATAAAAAGAAACTTATACGATCGGAGGAAAACTAATACTTTTATTGTTGTACTTTATATATATTATTTTATTAAAAAATACAAAAGCATAAATATCTCATTGTAAATCTCGAGTTATACCATTTTGAGAAATTACTTCTCAGTTTAAATTGAAGGACATTTGTATTGTAGCAATAATTTCAGCTCTCAAAAATATCAATCAACGTTTTCAACCGTATTTCCATAACGTTTTCGTATCGATTACAAATGAACACGAAAAAAATATTTACCATCTCCTAAAACCTCCCAATATAGGTTTCCACTTGATACTTCGCAAATCAAACAAGTATTATGTCAACGTTGGTAATATTGGGTTTGGTTTTTATTTTAGTGTATGAGCGACAGTGTAATATATAAAAAATGTAATAAAATTTATCTTATATAATATAAAACATGGAGCGTTGTGTGTGATTGACTTTTTGATTAGCTGCGGTAATAATCGTTTTTTGATTGGTCTGATATTCAATGTTCACGTTTTAAATAGTTTAAAGTACTAATAAACGTTGATATTTAATGTTTGATGATTAATCTTCTCGTTTCAAATAAATTTAATAGACCAACAAATGAAGGCTTACTAATTACTAGATACCCGTATTTTGGGCAGCTTGCCATAAATGCTAAATAGATGCCAATAGACGCTAAATTCGTAAAATATGTAAATAGGTGCTAAAATAACAAAATTTATTAAATCAATAAACAATATAGAGGGGTCTTCCTATCCCTTCGCCCATTGATAATGGGAATAAACTGAGGAGATAAAACAGAGCTTGCAGTTAACTAACTATAGACAGTTTTTTTTTGTCGAAACCAAGCACCTGCTTATGTTTACTTTTTATAAAAAAAAGAAGACAGTTAAAGCCTATTAAAACTAGAATCGCATTCAAGATTAAATGAGACAAATCTATACCTCCAAACATTGAGTAAACTATTCAATCCATCTGTGGTAGGTACAAAATATAATATTAATGTTAAAGGACCGGTTTTGATTTTTAGAAATCTGCCATTGTTTAATGTATTAACAGAGACTCAATGTTTGGAAGGATATCAGCACTTTTTTAGACAATTAATAGATAATATAAAAAGTGAATCCACGCCGGATATTTTGCTATTATTAGCAAAAATTAAATATGAGGAGTTTGGTTGTGCAGCTCTAAAGTCAATTTGGTGTCCCGTCAATAGTGTAGATGTTGAAAGGTATTTTAGTAAATATAGTTTAATTGTTACCAATTTTCGCACGAATCTCAATAAAGAATCTGTAGAAATATGCTCCATGCTGATTTTTAATAAATTTTAATTGATATTGTATTTTTATATTTATTTATTCTAATTACAAAACATTTTTAAATTTTTCTATTATTTTTTTATTGTCGTGTGTTGTCTTTAAATTGTAAATATAAATTTTATTAAAATTCATCGAAAATGTTTATTATTTGAAATTCAACTCTTAAAAAAATAGATGCTTATAGACGCTAAAATGCATTTTTAATGCCCTAAAACGCTAAAATGGAAAATGAAAATGCTAAAATTTACAAAAATAGATGCACAAAATACGTGTCTCTACTAATTACTATTTTATTTGCCATATTTAAGCGTTTGACGTTTTTCTGGGATGCTAAAATATTTTATTCTCTCAGTAATGAATACTATCGGCTTTCAATCAGATTAAATGTTTTAATGAAGCTTTCTCTTTACTTTATATTTAGTTTTAGCTTGGCCATGAGTGTTTTCGTCATTGTTTCATTCATGAATTTTGTAATGGCAATACTTCGACTGTGGCAACCAAAAAAAATACGTTTACAGAAAAGACATACACAGAAATGATTTATTTTTTTTGCATCAAAGCAAGAAAATTTTTACTTACGAGCAGCGCTTTTAAAAAAAGGTGCTGGAACTCATTCCTTTTTGTTTTTCTGTTAAATCTAATCTTTGTCCGTTCCCAGTGTAGAGAATATGGCTTTCTAATAGATGTATCTCAACAATTTTTTTTTACGAATCTGCAAATTATAATCAGTTGAAAATAATTTTCTTACCATCTTTTTTTTAAAACAATATATTAAGCATTGGACCCCCTGGTTCTGGTCATAGAGTAAGCCTATGGACCTGGTATTGCTTTGTATTATGACATTAATTTATGAGTGTTGCGGTACCTGATACATTACGTTCAAAAGATACCTTATATTACTGATAAATGGATTTCATAAAAACACAAAATTTCATTGTTACATAGTACATATAATATATTTTAGGTTCCTAATTAAATCTTCTTACAAAATAAATTGAATGAGATCCTTTTATTTGTTTAGAGAAACATAGTTTTTTTTAATTCGGTTCAAGTGATGCGAAATCCATTCCGGGTCAGAGGAGAACGGTATTGACATCGACTACGATTAATTAAGATAATGTTTATTAATTAAATTATTATATTTGTAAATCATTCATTCCTGGATGTCCGCCATTACTGATTTTTTTTCGCGTACCACCAACCATCAACCGCGTACCACATATTGAAAAACCATGCACTGAAGTATTATTTAACTTCCTATACACATACATAACATTTTGTGCTGCACGTAGAATGTATTTGAAATGTTTTTTGTAGGTACAATTTTCAACATAAAACTAAAAAAATCATTACGTCAATTCTTGGTGAAAAGACACTACATAACTATATGTGTGTAATATATTTAAAATAAACATGTTTTTGTTCTTTTACTATTTATTACACAATAATTATTTTACTTACACGATTTTTTATTTGTTTATATTTAATGTATACACAACAACAAAAAAATGCGTTACTTTATTGCTTTCAGTACTTTGAAAAATTTCCAAAGAGAAACACACAAATTAACATTTTTTTAAAAAAATATTTTTAAAAGTATTCTACACTTACATTATATGCAGTGGCGGATTATTCTATAACCAAATGAGGCGAGCGCTTGGGGCCTCCGAATCTAAGGGCCCTCAAAAATAGCTTATATAATATGACCGTACACTTTTTGTTCAGATTTTAAATATTTTTACTTTTTTACTTGGAATTTTGACGTTTTTAAGTTATCCAAAAAACAGGGCCTCCAAATTTTATTACGCCTAAGGCTTCCCATGTGCTTAATCTGCCACTGATTAAATACATATATTTTCATGACTATAAACAAAACAATCACAATATTTAAAAAAAAAAACCTAACTCGAATGAAACCAAAACAGAAATACGATTTTTTTTAGAAAATTAACAGTTTGTAGCAAGCTTTTAACAGCCTAATATAATATATTGAAGTGTCAGACTGAGACAATTGGTATAACGCATAGGTTTTACTTTAAAGACTTACTAATAAGAGGTTTCATTCTACATTTTAATCAATTTATTATAACTTTTTCTAAGCTCTTTTTTCACTGTCAATTTTTGGTGGAAAGACATCCATTATATTATAAAAATTAGTCTGTGAAAAGATCAGGACCGATTTCACATTATTAACTAATGCTTGCTATAAGCGTATTATCGTATGATCAATAATAAACAATGTTGGGTAAGCACAAAAAGTCTTATATTTTTTAATACAATTTATTATCGTTCCATATATAAAGTAATATAAATATACTATTACATAAACTCAAAGATTAGAGATCGTACTAGGCAGGGTCCTGTTACGACATTGGTCATGGAGAGACGTTTGAACTGGCTGTGTCACGTACTGCGGGTTCTTCTGGAGAGCCTCAATCATGCTTGCCTCTTTTCCCGACTGGTGGGATTCCGGAGTCCGGAACGGTCAGCCTATCGGGTACTATCCGTAGGATGTACTCAGCGGGACTGAGGGATGCTGGCATGTCATAGATAGAGGAATTAAATCAATTGACGGGCCATTACGGAGGTACCGCCAGGTGGTTATTTTTTTCACATAGGGAGCGAACATAGTCAATGAAAAAGATGTAATGTATACATAAAGTATGAAATATCGTAATAAAATAAAGAACAATTAACATAATTCGTAACTTTTTTTAATATTTCGAGAACGTGTTGAGTTTAGGGTTGCCAGGAGTCCCGGAATTGGAATCGCTGTCCCGTATCCCAGATGAGTACTAAATTGTCCCGGAAATTTAGAGAAAACTATTCAACTTCGATTCGAGTCTCGGAACAACTAAAAAAAAAATGTGTCACGCTGGTATTTTGGAGAAATCGGTAAATTCATGGGTTTTTGGATTCGAGAGTCAGCAAATCGGACAAATGTCCCGTATTGACTTGCAAGTAATCTGGCAACCCTAGTTGAGTTGTCGGCATAATCCAGCGGCGTAGCTACCTCATAGCAGAGTTATACAATGCATAAGGGCCCAGCTAAAAGGGTGGGGGCCAAATTTCTATATACTCAATCTTAAAAATTAACTTACCAAAAAAAAATACTTTTCATATGTTCATTTATATATATGTACATGGAATATTACTATACTGCACCAACGTTTTACTATGGTTAGATACTTGAAATATGAATTATTTTTGGCCTCTTACTACCTTATAGCCATTCAATGCACGAGGGCCCAAATTTCTAATCATAAAGGAGGGGCCTTGCGTGACGTTTGAAAGAGGACCCCAAATTTCTACCTACGCCAATGGCATAATCATGTAATTATGGTACATTATTTTTTGACATCTTAGCAGAGTGCGGCCCACTAATATTTTTGCACCACTCATGTAAATTAAGTTTTTCGAGGCGCCGAAGACGCCTCGAAACATAAGCGCAGCAGTCCTCGAGCCGGCCCTGCCTCTTAGTTTTAAAAGGTTTCACTTTATTTGCCAACAAAGGTTATTTCAACAGAGAGTTTTTGCCAACACATTGTTCTTTCGTAACGGCATTTGCCACAAGGGGCAGAGATGACATCGTGATTGATATATAGACCGGCCCTGTATTATAAAAATCCACGTACAGTTATTAGTGACTGTTAATAGGCAATATTATCACAGGTGTCACAACGTTGGCGTTTATTATCATTGCGTAATCCTCCCAGAATGACAAAAGTGAAAATCGTTTGGTCTTAAGAAATCTTAGTTTTCTCTATTTTCAAGTCTATCGTGAAAGAAGATCTACCATATTCTGCCAACCGTATGGCAATTAATTCACGATCACAGTGCGTAAATACGAGGCCACTGCTGACAATAATAACTCGTACAGTTAAATATAATATGAAAGTATAATTAGCAAACTGCGTACCGTGTTGTCTAGTAGTAATAAGTATAACATAGAATAAATAATTTAATCAACTCATCGTTTTATCATTAAAAAGAAAGAGAAATATTGTTCCTTTCTTTCTATCATTTAAAATGGTATTTTAATTTGTCTTGAATAATTGTTTCCTACACTGTTGCTCAAATTGTGTTCTAAGTTTCGTAATATCACCTCAGACTATTTAAAATTCAATTAGTGTTGTGTCAATAACTTATTAAACCATTTCATATTTATCCAGGGATGGGCTGGAGAGGGCTCGGGGGGGCTCGTGCGAGCCCCTTGATAAATTTCAGCGCGGCCGGCGAGCCCCTTGTTAAGATAAGAAAGTCATTTGTCTCAAATAAAATCAGCACCTAACTGCAATTTCTGTAGATGATTAAATTTTATTATTTAACAAGACTTGGTTGTCCTTTCATTTATTTAAAAAATACATTAACTTCGGCTGCATAATAAAAGAGACCCTAGCTGACCGCATGTGGCTTGCGGGCCACGGTTTATGCATCGTCTATATTCCATGACTTGAAGACATTATGGAAGAGATTTACCGAGCCCTCTGTTAAGATATTGGCAGCCCACCGCTGTATTTATCAAATATAATCAGCTTCGAGTTACGGCTGTGTCAACATTCAACCGCAATTTGTGATAAGCACACGAAAAAAAATTAAGGCGACTTTAATGAAAAATGTTTAATAAAATAAGTCGTCAATTTTTTTTGCGTATTTACATAGCCCAATATATTATAATCATGTCGGAAATATCCTCTGTACATATGATATAAACTACTTTATATAAATTTTGGGCAGATTGTCATATCGACGTCGAGTACACCTCACAAAGCTCTTTCGAGTGATGTTATAGAAAAAAACCCATTTATAATTAAATCAATGATCACAACAAATAATAAAACCAGATATTTTTTAACATAAACTTCATGAAGAATCTTTGAACAGACCAAAAATTCCGCCATTTTCGACCTAGTGTATTTTATTTTGGTGTTTTTATACTAGCAACGAAATATAATATTAAAAATGTCTTCACACCTTGAAAGCCAGTGTTTAAATGCAACAACTGTATGATGGTGCCGTCTCTTTCGTTAAGCTCGCCCCACACGTGTACTACATCTCCCACACGATTCGCTATTAACCCATCATCCACCGTTTCAGTTTTGACGGAAGGGCCTGTGCGGTTAGTCGCGGGAACGACTTTCTCGTTCTCACATGCGTTACGAACGCACTGGCAGAGATGAGAAAAGTGTTTCCCGCACAAACGAATATCATAGTAGTAATGACATAGTGGAACTAAATAGTTAATTTATACAAGTGTGTGTGTGTGTGTGTACATCCCATCACTATACAATCATAGACAGTGAGTTCGTTTAGTTGTGACTGTACGCAAAAATAAAGTGTACAATGAATAAAATAAGAAAAATCTGTAAATCCGTGAGTGATGGGTGGAAGTTGTGGTGGTGGGGAACAGGTGAGAACAAAAATTAAATATTTTTACACATCCTCAAACAAGCTTATAAAACTGTTAAATTCCATTTTTTAAAATACTCGCTTTCATTCAATATTTAAGGAAATCATCAGTACTGGTTCGACTTTATTTCGAAAAACATTTAAATATATATTTTATAAGTTAAGAATCAATATCTATTTCGGCATTACACCATCTCAGGACTAAAATATTACGTCAACGTTTTTCGTGAGAATATTTTCCTTCACACTTTCATTTATTCAATGATTATGTACGGTTTATAATTATTTATAAATAAAATTTGAATTATCATTTATAAATAATTTTAGAAATCATTAGATATTTTTTCAATTCTGTTAACATAATACAATTTAGCTTTGTGTAAAGTATTGTAATGTTATAAGTTTATTTCTTGGCGCACACAAAAATACTCGAATTCTGTAACTATTATACTGTTGATAGTGCCAATTTTGATAATGAACAACTATTTTTTTTTTGCTAATTTGCAATTCATAGTATTTCGAAACTTTTTGCAGAATATACAATGTGTAATAGCAAGTTCATTATAGGTATCTTTTCTTTCACTCTTGCACTAAATTGATTACATAGTATATTTGAGGCTATCACTTTCAAACACGGCTCATTCCAAAATAGTTAAAACATGAAACATAAATTTCATTTTGTAAGACGATATACCTTTTAAAAGAATTTTTAGTTTTACATAACTTTGGAATGATATTTTGTATGCTATGAAGCCAGATTTAAGACTGTTTTCCATACATATTTAAAAAAAATAGTTTTTATTTACTTAATTACATTCATGGTTCAACAGATTTGGAATGAGCCGGGTTTGAAAATAGTAACCTCATAATGAATTACTACGATCGAAATTTGGCGAGAGAAAGAGAAGCAATGAAAGAATCATTAATTCTTGCTTGAATGCAAGTTTTAACTGTGTGTTGGTATAGAAAATAAGCCGTCCGTCGATTGTAATGCACCAGGAACTGGAAACTGTCTGCACATGAACAGGTGAAACAAGATTCGTATCGAAGGCTTTCTGAGGCTCGTTATCAGATTCCATTTTTTATCTCTCCTCAAGCATGAGAAGTAAACGTTCCTTACTTATTTATCTGGCCAGTAAAACAAACTAATAAAGTTCCATTGTAGAATTGTAGATAATACGCGGAATGATTGTGTAAGTAAACCAAAATTACTGAAAGATAAGAAGACTTTTTAAGCACAGTTTTAGATGAATTGTTAATATTAATATATTGTAAAATGCGTCATAAAAACATTAAAGCTATGAAGTGGCATGCGACGAAGAAATTATACAGTGGAGCGGTCAATTATGTTTGAGTGACGTAAAATAATCAAAGATGATACTTGAGTGAAAAGCAATATATGTAGAAGGACATTAATATTAACAAATTATAAGATGCAACACGGTTCAACAAACGATTAATAGTGCGAATGATTGCAGAATTTCAAATGATTCGAGAAATAGTATAAAACTAATTTTAACTTAAGAATATTTATTGGATATTTAAAAGATTTCTGCGAAGTTTGCACTTTGATCCCGGATCGATATCACAGTTTACTCAATTTCTGTCTAAAAAGCCATTGTCAACACAACAAACAAATACCCCACATAATTTAAAACAAGTACGCAAATATATTCTGAAAAAAGTTTCCTTGAATCTTTGTGGTATTCCTTTCAAAGCGAGACTAGCCGGTAGTGTCTTAGTTCTTCTAGTTTTTGTTTGAGAGGAGCAATTTTGAGAAAAAAAATTACATCTTGTCTTGAACAATCAATGAATATGCCAAAAATATCGAAAACGAAATAAATTTGCATATTCAAAGTGCTTTTCTGACTTCAAGGTATAATTTACATGCAAATCGATAAATGTATAAGGAAACTTAACGAGACATACGTTATTAATTATATGACATTTTTGGCACTACACGGACTTATTTCAAAATTGTTTCAAACGGGCTTTCCAAAATACTGGTTTAGTAAAGTAGTTTCATGTTGCCATTTCCCAAATGAGAAAACCTTTTTTACTAATCCAACTCAATCTGCATTTCTCTTGTCTTGCGTTTGTCCGATATCATTTATCTTTCAAGTTCTCATTCTTGATTAAAAGTACTTACTCTTATAAATACTTAAAACCAAAGAGTACCAAAAACCTCTACCTCTAGGTACCAAAAACAAACACATCACGATCAACAAGTTGGTGGCTGTCAAGTGGTTAAACAACTACGGTGCACTACTGATAATTGTATTAAAGCAGAAAATAAAATAATATACGAGTTTCTTGGATTAAAAATGAAATCGTAGAATTTTTCAAGCGTGATTTTCTATTTCTCTGCCTTAATTTATTAAAAAATAATACGGTTGATATAGTCACCTGAGTTGTTAAAAAGTTGATGTTATATTATGATTGTTTGAACATTCATTATCAATTTTTGACGTATCAATCACTCAATTGTTGTAATAAATAACTGAATAGTGTTCCCTATGAATAACTAGCAACTTGGTATAATGGCATTTATCATATCGAACAGTTTACGAAATTGCTTCATACTCGATTTAAATTTACCATTTTCAAACCTTTCAATTAACTTAACTTTCGTTTTTTAGTTAGTATGACTTTCTTTCGATTATAATCTAATAATTATACATTTTGAAATGGTATGTGCTACGATTTCATACTATAAATGAACACTCAATGTGATAAGGTACATTTATCAATATGTTCTGTTGATTTGTAAATCAATACGACCAATGCTTCAATTCAATCCCACGCAATGTATTTAAATCCATACACGAATAATCATAAGTGTACTGTATGTATTTACCATATGCACCCATACCTCGCTATACGGCCGCTCTTTATACGGCATTTCACTATAACGGCCCTCTTAAATTAAGGCACGTTTTCGATTTGCGGCCTAAAATGTTTCGCTATAACGGCAAAAAAAAAAAAAATCGATGTCGATCTTGCGAAGGCGCAATCTCAATGGGAGCGTTTAAGGGAATTATTGTAAGAGGTGGTTATAAACCTGAACAAGTGTTTAACGTAGACGAAACAGGGCTTTATTGGAAGCGAATGCCTGATCGCACGTACATTTCAAAAACCGAAAAATCTGCGCCTGGTTATAAGGTGTCTAAAGAACGATTAACTTTGCTACTTGGTGCAAATGCCGCGGGTGATTTTAAGCTGAAACCACTTTTACTATATTTGTCCGAAAATCCAAGGCCTCTTAAAGGACTAAATAAAAATCATTTTTTCCTATTTCAAACAAGGAATAAACATCCTCATTGAAAACGATCCTGACGTCGAACGTAGCGCTAAAGTTTCTCGAGGAATTAACTCAGCCATTAGCTGTTATAAACCACTGAAGAACGAAATAGACAAGAAGGCAAGACAAACAACGTTGGACATTTTTTTTTAAGCCAGGCCCTTCCTTATCAGCGAAAAATGATGATGACAGTGATCTCCAGGTTACCATTTCTCCATCGTCTTCAGATTGAAGCCATTTAAAAAAAAATATGTATGTACACATTAGAGGTCTGCACGGGCCCGGGCCTGGCCCGCGGGCTCTTACCCGACCCGGCTCGTGGGTCGGGGTCGGGCGGGTAAGCGCAATTGAGAGTCGGGCTCGGGCCGGGCCGGGCTTTGGAATTTTGGATATAATCTGGGGAAAAAGTATAGCAAATCAAGGATTTTAAATTCCTCGGTGAGCTAAAAAAAAGGACTTTCGGAGATAATCTGGGAAAAAGTATAGCAAATCGATGATTTCAAATTCCTCGGTGAGCTAAAAAAAAAAGGACTTTCGGAGATAATCTGGGAAAAAGTATAGCAAATCGAGGATTTCAAATTTCTTCGGCGGGCTAAAATAAGGAGTTTCAGGCTTCGGGTCGGGTTCGGGTAACAAGTGCGGTATTAGACTCAGGGTCGGGCGTGAGTTTTTCGTGCTCGGACCGGGTAGTTTTGTAAAATTTTGGCCCGTGCAGACCTCTAGTACACATACACATATTTTATGTAACATGAAGTTGTTCCATTTTTGTTTCATGTATTTTTGATTTAAATGAAATAAAAAGATAAAATACATTTTGAATGATAAACCATGTTACATATTTAAAAAAAAAATGGAATCGATCCCATTGAATTTGTATGAATTTGTATTGATTCCTTATACGGCTTTTCGTTTTGCGGCCAAGTTTCGTGGAACGTATCTAGGCCGTAAAACGAAGTATGGGTGTACAACCATTCTATCATTCATGGATCGGTTTGAATACTCGATGAAATGAAAGCGAAAACAGCATAGGCAATAACGTCACTTTTTCTACCATATGCGTCGCAGTGGGTGAGTCTTAATACTATATTCAAATTTTGATATCATAATATCATTAGATCGTAAAAGAAAGTGTTGTAATGTGTTCATTCTGTGAGTTACGTGCCACACTGAATATTTTGTCTTTTTACGGTGAAAGGATTTCGTTGCGCCAGCCAATGTTTATATCACCCATATGGCAACTCTGAGTGGCCATTTGGGTGATATAAACCTAATTAATAAAACAAAACAAAAAAGGAATAATGTAATATATTACGGCTTCAAATTCTTTTTCAAAATTTACTATTTTCTTATGATGTATATCTTTTAAATGATACTCTTGACCATTTAAAAGTAATTAAAATGAAGATTATATTTTATTATTCGGTACATATTCATTTACGTTTTAACACGAAGGTCAACTTGTGTTTTCGCACTGATGTAGGTAATGAGACCAATGTTTACAGGTGTGCCATGAGGCATACTGCTGCTGATGGCAGCAGCATAAATTTGAGCTAAATTCAGGGGGGGGGGACTTTGACCGTTAACTTTTCCGCATTCTTGTTTTAGGCGCATATAGAATATAATTTAGTAAAAGATTTAAATCATTATTAATAAATAAAGTTAATTTCAATTTTAATGTATTATATTTGATTATAAAGGCTACAGTGAGCGGATCTAGTTAGTGGGCCCAGTGGCGGATTACCCTCATAAGCGTAGAAGGCACGAGCTTGGGGCTTACAAAAATAACGGTTTTTGGTTTTCGGTTTCCTTCCAGTTTGAAGCCCTGGTATTAACCATTGTCGTTATAAAAACTTGATGTAGTATATTCTATCAAATCTGCAATGTTTTGTTGACATATTGTACATTAAATTTAAATTAAAACACGATTACCGAGATTTAATCAAATAAAGTAAATACTTTATTGTATTGTATTGTATACGATAACTACTCGGATAATCGTAAAGTATTTAGTAGGTCAGGCAGTGGCGTACTATTATATTATTATAACGTCGAATAGCAAGACTAAGCAGAGCTTAACCCAGTGACGTAGCAAAGGGGGTGTGGTTGGAGCGGACCGCCCCGGGCGGCACATTTTTGGGGTGGCATTTTCAAAAATAAATACAATACTTTTTTAAATAGAATATCTATACATAAAAAAAATTAAGCCACCTTTAGTAAAAAATCCTAGTTCATAGATTAAACATAGTAAAAGTTATTTAAAAACAAAATTAGAGGAAATATTAGGGGTGGCAAATTCAAGGACCCCCCCGGTCGGCAGGACCTCTTCCTACACCAATGGCTTAACCCCTCAAAAATAAGCGAACCATAATCCGCAATAATATCATTCGTTTATTTCTTGATAGTTGATACTTATTATATAATACTTATGCTTAGTTATACGCGATTGAATAACGTATTTAAAAACGTATAAATATAGATTTAAACAAAACGTACATTTCTAACGGACATAACGACGGTAAACTGTTGGTGTGTTTATTTAGTTCATATATATTACAGTAGAACCCCCTACTGTGACGAGAAAGGATGGGGTCATTATAGGGGGCTTTGATTTTCAATTGTATTTTTTCATTGATATGAAAGTAGAAGAAATATTATCTTACTTTATAGTTTGAATACCCCTCTTCGATGAATCAGCGTCTATGAATTCCCGGATGACACGTCACATACGTCCTTCAAAACCAACGAAAGCAGAGCTACTGAATAGTCGTCGATACGCAACGTATTTGTAGCATGAATGCTTGCGATATATTTTAAAAAAAGTTTCGTTTAGGGTTTTGATTTTTTTGTCATTATAGGACGTAATGTCACTGTAAGAAACGTATCTCAAAAATAGTAGGGGGTTGTAGTATGGGGTGTCACTATAGGGGGTTCTACTGTATTTTCACATCCATTCATTCAAAATGACTTAGACGTTTAAGTACAATCGCGTCTTTCCTTGGTGTTTTGATGGATTGCATTTTTTTTTTATTATCCTGAGATAATACTATTGCAATGTGCATTAACTGAGGCTACTTTACTTTTACGATACTTTAAGATGTGTAGAATATTACAACGCATCTAACTTATTGTTTTCTAAAATACCATTTGACTCACTTCATCTTTATATCGACTGTGGAAAGGAAAACGGACGTAACCCACAGTTTTTTTCAAAACAGCTTTTTTCGATAGTCACAATGTATCAAATTTGATACACGTTCTATCAAAAGGATGCAAGCTGCAAATGCCGAATAAGTATCTAAATTTGGCTTTTAAGTTTGAAAAAGATGACCATGTAAAAAATTAAAACTAAGAAAAAACACTGAAATAAAGATTTTTCCTAGACAATTTCTTGAATTAATATTAGATTGTGTCATTTTAACACCAGTTTTGAAGTATTCGTGCACTTCAAGGTTGTGTATAATTCATAATTTGCATATGGCCCAAAATCATCGAAACACGCCTTTTGCGCCTCCTGTAAAATTTGATATGTGTGGGTTACGTCCGATTTCAATTGGACATATTTTTGCTGTATTTAAACCCTTGTTGTACTAACGGTATTGATATATTCGTCCGACATTGCAATACCTAGTTTTAATTATAATTTAAGTAACTTCAGCTCTTGCAGTGAATCTCGAATATGTCTACAAATAAATACGCTCGCTTAGAATACGCGACTTATTTTACAAAATACGGAGGACAGCCCTAAAAAGATTTTAGCTGGCGGGTCTATAATTAATTTCTAGCTACGCCACTGAGGTCAATAGACTTACAAAAATGAACACCGGAACTGAGACTGCTTATTATTTTACCGATAAGTTTCTCACCGACTGACCGCGGTGATGTAAATATAGTTTTTAAAGCTTCTATTTTAATTCAGATGACAGTTTTCGCAGACTCTTGGCAACACAACCACTTTCTCGTATTGTAGTAAGACAGACAAAAACGGCCAATGCTATTCAAAAAAATACTTTTATGATAAATTGTATGTTACTCACTGACAGTCCTTGACATGAGGCCGTTATTGAATTATTTCCACATTATTTTTATATTGATTATTTAAAAAGACATTGTAGATATATCCAGCGGTGGGCTGCCAATATCTTAACAAGGGGCTCGCTAAATCGTATTTTTTTTTTATTTATTCTTACCCGCTCCCAATGTTGATCATATGGCCTCCTAATGAAGGTATCTCAACCATATTTTTTTTTCAAATAATCGGAAGAGTAGGGGGGGAATTTTTAGAGATCACAAACACCCATATCTTCGAACAGAAAATCGATCGAAAAGATGCTGCTTCGTACTGGGACTCGAACCCATGAGGCCTGGCACGAAAGCCCATAATGTTGAATGAAAAAATTAAGGGGTAACTAAGTCTTGTTTCATAATAAAATTTAACCATCCACATAAATTGCAGTTATATGTTGATTTGATCTAACACGAATGATTTTCTTATCTTAACAAGGGGCTCGCCGGCCGCACCGAAATTTAGCAAGGGGCTCGCTCGAGCCCCCTCCAGCCCACCCCTGGGTATACCATGTTTAATTGCCCAAGGCATAATCAAAAATTTCAGGCGTGAGGCCGAATGGTCAACGTCGTCGGCTTCGGATACGTTAGTCACGTCCTCGAATTCCAATACAGACACTTGATTAAAAAACATGATTTTTCAATTAATATATTGTATGTGTCAATTATTATTTCCCTCCCACTCATCCGATCCATCGAAGTGTAGTAAGTGCGATTAACTGACTACTAGTCCTATCCTAGAAGTATTATTTAATCCTTACTATTTCCGAAAAAGAGTTTGAGCGACAGAGTAAAAATCAACTTATGTTCAAAGAACGTTGCTTAGAAATCAATATAAAGCGTCCAGTTTCAAACACGGCCATGCTATGTTTGTCAATGTATATTTTTTTAAATACCTACAATTCAATGCAAATTTCAGTTTCAAAATCATACTACAAGTCAGTGGCGGTTCTAGGTACTGGGCTAGGTGGGCTGAGCCCGACCTGCATTTTTCACCCAAAACTTTAGATGGCTGAATAAAAACTACATCATACTGGCCAAGACATTGAGAGCCAATCAAATGGCAGGATTTGAATGAGCTAATTTTATATTTTTTATGGAATCTAAACGCTAAACTTTTAATAATTTGTCATTAAGTGTCTGGGTTGTTCGTAGTTATTAAAGTTAATTGGCATTCAAATTTCATTAAAAAGTAGTCAAATAAACATTCGGCTCTCCTGAAACATAAAGTGAATCTGACTTGGCCTTGCTTGATACTAGACTCCTCATGTGCGTAACATGGGGAGCGGAAATGTTATGGAGAAAAAAATAGGCAATAATAAGTGAAGTTATGTGTAAGAGGCTAACATTTTTGTGACGAAATGTGACGAGTCCAAAATACAAAATAGAGTTATTAATTAACTCGTTCTTTGAACATTTTTGTTTAATCCGTAACATCCTACATTGTTAGATGCTCGTCTGAATAGCATGTAGTTGTTGGCATCGTTCCGCAACTATCAAATAATTGCTACCAATTATTTCTCATTGAAAATCCGAGTCTCGGCAATTATTTATGAAACAAACAATATGATAAACACAATCTGTCATAGGCACAGCATGAAATTCAAGCATTGCATAATATGACAAGCTACATTTTTATAGAAGCAAATCATATGCGTTATGATGTTCAACCAGGGGTGGCTGAAGAGGGTTCGCACGAACCTTTTGTTTTTTTTTTACTTTGACAGGCGAGCCCCTTGTTAATTTTAAGGAAACAATATTCTCAGATCTATGCATTATACTATAATTAAATCTAAAACTTAGTGATGTAAATTCGGTATTTCGAATATGTACATTGTCTACAACCTTGTAACTTTTGGGTATCTACGTGGGTGCATTCGCATTACAAAGTTCTTCTTATTTCAACCACTCGCTAAATACCAATAATATAAGTTTAGTGTTCACTATAATCTACAATGATATCTCAATCAACGCAATGCAATTTGTCTGGGGTCACTTTGTACCCCACCGGTACTCGATCCCATTTTCGACGATTCTGTACTCGAGTGTTAATTACAATGGTGTAGTTTTAACTTAAAAAGGTCTGGGAGCACTGATTATTTACAATATTTGAGTGCTTTGTAACCGCAGTGATCCAATCCCCGCAAAACGTTCTTCCAAGACATTATCACAAAAATCACTATATTATATTAACGTAAAAATAAACATTTATTGCAAATTTCCAAATCGTCTAGAAAAGGTTTGGGAATGCTGATTCCACGCGCCCCCATCCCACTACACCACTGTTTAAGTATAACGTTTGAAACATGGAATTGAAGCGAAAAGAATTTATTTGTGTCAATCTTGGAACTCTTCACTCTTGCAATCTAGTGTAAAAAATACATTTTTCGATAGTAATTTAGTTACGGTACATAGCATAAGTATTATAGTAACATTCTAAATATTCAATAACTATTTCGTATAATTGTACACGAGTGATAAAAAATTATACCCTTCCCCGGAACACCACTAGTAGCTTTGAGACTAAGCGGGCCCCTTGTTAACGTATTGAAAGCCTACAACTGTTTTCGACTTGCAAGAATGATCACCGCATTCAATTTAAGAATGCTCGTTAGAAATTCTTTTAGTGTAGGTATTTGTTGATATCGTTCGGCAAAATCAAATAATTGCCACCACTTATAACTAGGGTTGCCAGATTTTTTGCATGTGAATCCGGGACATTTGTTTCATTTGCTGACTTTCGAATCCAGAAATCCAGGAATTTACCGATCTGCCCAAAATACCACCGTACTCGTTTTTTTTTAAGCTCTTCCGAGACTTTCGAATCCAAAACCCCAGTAATTTACCGAATTACCCAAAATACCAGCGTGACTTAAATAGTTTTCTCTAACTTTCCGGGACAATTTAGTACTCATCCGGGATACGGGACAGCGATTCCAATTCTGGGACAATTCCGGCCAATCCGGGACACCCGGCAACCCTACTTATAACTCATTGGTAAACCAAGCCATGACATACAATACGACAAATGCATACTTTGAACAGAACTGTTAAAAACTCTTATGTTTCAAAACACATCAAAATTCATATTTATTCACACCGCATATGGGCAAAATTACCATAAACAGCAGATTCAAAATGAAAGCAATGCTATAATGAGGTTGATTTGAAGACGAAATCGTAAAATAATGTCTGCCCGTTGCCTCTTATGTGCTAAGATTTAGATTATACATTTAAAAATCAGACAGCAATACAAAGGCCTCATACCTATAGATACAGATTATCTATAAAAAAATCGTATTTGAATATGAGTCGGCACGAGATCACTCTTTAGCAAGAAAATACCATTTTTACAGTTCTCCAATACATGCGAATTAAACTTCTTTTTTATGCAATTATTGGGTTTTGTATAAAATTTGACGATAGCCAAGTCATCTTATTTTTGCCGAAAATATTATATTAACCCTTTTAATGCCGGACGATTTTGCCATGCATATGTTAAAATTGCCAAGCGTTTTTTATAAAAAAAATCGTCTTTTACAATTTTACAAAAAAAGTACTGAAAAACATTTTTTAGGAACTTGGAAAAAAATACTTGTATTCTCTATGATCTATGTAAATAATATTCGGAGATATTTATTACCTGCATTTTACAAACATGATACAACAATAAAAAATATTAACGTTGATTAAAGAAAATTTAAAACAAATAAAACTAAGTTCCATTTAAAAAAAAAACAGCTTAAAACATATTAATTTTGAAACACTTTTTATGTCATTATGTAGTAAAATCTATTAGTAGTCATTGAATGAAAAAAAAATGGACATATTTTATTATTTTACAAAGCACCAAATTTTTTCGCATATTTGCACGCAAGTGAAAAGAGTGAGTTTATCTATAATGTCACATTACATTGCGAAAAGATTGATATGGGCCGATGGGATAGATTGATATGCCGGGCTAAAAAATCGGCGCGGCGCATTTTACGCATCTGTTAAATAACTCACTAGGGAGGGCCGATTTTTCGGCCCTCCAGCATTAAGAGGGTTAAAACTCATCTGTTTTATTTATTTATTAAATTCTGTTGTTTATTCAAACGTATATATATATATAGTTTGCATTTTACACTGCGACAAAGTATTTAATACATATTATAATATTATGACTTGCTTGATTTCTTGCGTAGCTTAAAGTCATGTACAAACATGACTTGACCTCATAAGGCTGAAATAATATAGTGATTCAGTTGTAAAACACTATAAAAATAGATGGTTATTTTAATTTCTATATTCCTTAAACAATTTTCTTTTAAAATGGACTTCCAATGTATGACTCTTTCGTTAAAACATGTATAAATTGTATATGTTATGTTACAAAAAATCTCAACATATCGATTACAGTCATTTGAAAAGATTAGATGTAGTCATAATTTAAAGTCCAAACCTTTTTTACTATTATAATTATGCAAATAACTCAATGATCAACAGCTTACTGCCGAATGTGTATTTATTAATACATTGCGCGCTTCGTCATAACTCTGCTGCATCGCGAGGTGGATAGACTACTTTGCCATGCCGCCCACACCCCCAACAAAAGTAACGTCATTAGTCTGGTTTTGTCATTTTACAGAAAACAAATTTGAACTTCTTCAGAAAAAATCTCCTACTTAAAACGAGTGATGGAAACATAAACAATTGATTGTTTGTTTATAGACAAACATGGTCCACAGTATACACAACTGTAGTTTTAGTTTTCCTTCAAATTAATAAAAACGGAATTGTTAAATGTGAATAAATTAACTAAATACAGTAAAATCTCTATTTACACTAAAGTCAGGACAGTGTAATTCGGAGTAGTGTAATTAGTGGTGTGAATCTCATACAAAATTAGGGATTTGGTTTTTTCCGCAAAAAATGCAAAACTAAGATTTTCCTTAGTTTTTTAAAAAATAACGAAATATTTAGTTACCAAGTGACAAAATGCAAAGCGCGCCAAAATCCCACACATAGACAGGCGTCCGCTATACGTGTATAGCTTGGCACGTATTAAATACACAGACGCCAGTCAAAATTTGACTGTATGCGCGGCACAGCCGTCCGTCTCATAGTAATTACTCATAGATGCTTTCTGACATTGTTCGAGTTGAAGATATTAACGTATTTCACAATAACAAGCAAAATGAAAACAATTCAAAGCAAGACCATTGAATTTGATATTTTTTTAGTCTTAGAACAAAACAGACTGGGACGTAAATTATAAAACTCACAAAATAAATCAATGGTCAATTTTTTAAAAAATGATAATGAACAAGATGTGCGGATCCTTGCGAAAAGATAGAAATAATGATTTTTTTTTTTCTCCCGGTGAATGCAAAAACGTATAAGTGCTTACATGGCAGTCTTCTTGGCATAAAGTAAACATAGTAGGTATCTATATATTAATACTCGATAATGTCCGTATGATTGCATGATTGCATGATTGCATGATTGTCCGCGATTTCCCCTCCCCCTGCCCCGTCCCCCTCCCTCCTCAAAGCTCCGCTGACGCAATATTTTTATTCATACTAAAGACATATTTTCCCAATACACTGGTTTATTATTTGACAAAACAAATCAAATCAGTGAAATTTCTCATACAAAAAAACGCCGCGATCGTGGATCGAACTCAGATCTCTGGATTACCAGTCGAGCTCTCTATCAACTGAGCTAACGTCATAAATATCAGAAGCGATAAAATACATTATATAAATCAAGCATTTGAAAATGGAACGATATTTGTGATTCACAAACTGACTTCGATTGTTTGTATTCAAGATTCAAAAATGGAACATTGTGACTTCTGTCAAATAATGAACGTGGTATATTTTACATAATATATTTTCGACAGTTAAATGCAAATATTCCATGTGTGTCATATGCTGACGGCTATTAAATATTTTACTTTTTAACAGAGGGTATTTAGAATTTATCCCGATAATTTAAAAGTTTTGTATCTTTTGTTTTAAATAACGAGTAAACGAGTCTATGCTTTGGACAAGGTAAATTTATGCTCAAATACAAATATAAATAAAGTAAGCGAAATAGTTTGATAGAGCGCCCGGCTGGTAACCTGTAGGAAGCCGGTTCGAATCTAGCCTAGAGCGCTTTTTTTGGGTTTATAACAATTTTTTTTTTGAAAACTTTCTTTTTAAATCACAGTACATCTTGATCGTATGAAAATAAATGCTACCAAAATAACAAAATCCGATTGACTAGCGAAATATGTTTTTCAAAAAATAAATATAAGACGCAATTATTTCAAGATTTGTTTTTAATCTAGGTACATTACATATGTGGTATAGTTAGTTGTTGGCGAAAGCATAATGTGTAATAAAATAACTTCAGTAAAAATCATTATATATATTTTAAAAAAACAATTTCTGTTTGGAGAATCAGTCAACATTTTCATAATTTTGTTTTGATAAAATGTGCAATTAATTTATACCATTTTGCATGTGAAAAAATGATTATTAGCAAACTTAAACATTATTTCAAAAATTAAGTAATTTACAATTTAAAACTGCAGGGCTGTCGATATATGTGCCGAGGTCGATTTATGCTACTATGAAAAGTGATTGTTAGCAAACGTGAACATTATTCCAAAGATTTAATATTTTACGAAATTTCTGTCACTACGAAAAATAGTTGTTAGCAAACTTAAACATTATTCCAAAAATTAGGTAATTTACGAGGTATATTTCTGCTAATAGGAAAAATAATTGTTAGCAAACTCAACATTATTCCAAAAATTAAATAATTTACAATTTAAATACTACAGGGCATGCTGTCGATATATGCCCCGAGATATATTTATTTTATTTTTAGAATTTCTGGCTTATTCAATAAATAGGTTTGTAATTTTCTGACTTCATAAAAATGCAACAAAAATCCCACCGATGAGGTCAACGGGCTTACAGCTAGTCTATCTATATAAGTGGTTGTAGTAAAAACTAGAACAAGGTTTTTTGCTATTATCGATAATGCTCACATTTAAATGATAATGGATTCTATAAACCACGTTTGTGAATTATATACTGAAACAGTTATTTTCATTGTAGTCGTAAGTATTTAGTTATCTTAAATAAAGAGTATTTAAACGGTTTAAAAATGTATACACAAACAAAAACTTACATTAGTTCCCTCTGAGAAAAGGGAGGTTAGCCGATTGAACATTTTTATGTATATCAACCGTAGCGAACGATTTTTAATTAATCGCTCATCAATATTCTGATATAGGTCGCCTATAAAAAAATATATTTTAATTTAATCTATTGACTTATATTAACCTCTTAATTTATAATTCATTTTAAAGAATACGGTAATCAAATTACTAGGACTTTTTGATTGATTTACTGTAATTTTATTAAATAATATATAAGGTCTGAAGTTCTTTCTACAAATGCGAAATACGTGTCACACACTGCAACACATTCAATAGAATAAAAAAGCTTATCATTTCAAATTTATTTTATATTTACAAATGAATTTTCACAAATTTACCGTCGTATCCATCGAAAATACTAAATTATTGACTGGAGTAGTAGGATATTAGAACAGGCAACTTTCATTAATTCAGTTGCTTACCAATTATTGATTTGCGAAAAATTCATTTATCTTATTAAATATTTACGAAGCACTTGTCGTTGAATTGTATTAGTTATTTGGTTGGTATTCGAATTTAATGTTTGTATATAAATATATTATATCGACTGTGGAATGGAAAAAGGACGTAACACACAGTTTTTTCAAAACAGGTTTTTTCGATAATCACAATGTATCAAATTCGATACACGTTCTATCGAAAGGATGCAAGCTGCAAATGCCAAATAATTATCTAAACTTAAACTTAAAGTTTATTTTCTGTACATATAGTTCCAGGAAATAGTGCGTTTAAAAAAAAAACGCTAAAATGACGAATTTAAAATACTTTTTACCATATGCCAAGTTTATGAAGCAGGTCAATGATTTCAAAATAATTTATTGTATGATTTTCAATTGATTCAATCATAATATTATGCTCGTGTTGTTCGCTATATTTTTTTGCCCCTACTGAAAAGTTTGATTTTTGGAAATAGTACATTTTGCATTATAACCCCACAATTCATTAAAAATATTTTTTATTCAGTTTTAAAAATTTGTTTGTTGTTGCATGGAATTCTGTGACTTATCCGGAAAACAAAGTGCGTAATCCTTCGCTAAATATATGTACAATCGTTTCGCTGTCTAAAAACTTATCTACTTTTAGCTTTAGCGTTCTATCCATCATTTCATTTTATCCCTTTTAGGGTGTCCACTGTCAATACTTGGTGGAAAGGCACTATTTTCACTTTTATTTAATATGATCAGAAATGGTTTCATTAATGGATAATGCTCATTATGAGCGAAAAATTAAATAAATTTGGTATTAGTACAAATGAGTATTTTATTTTTTGCATAATTTTATAACATATGATACTTTAAAATTATGAATTATCTTTGATGTGATTAAGTGCATTCAAAATAAATAACAAAATATATCAAGAAAAAACCAACCGACAAGTTTGCGATAACTGTAATTCGACAATTTTATTTGCCAAAAAGTATTTTATGTCTCGTTCAAGGCTACTCGGAGTGCCACTTATTACAACAAGAAGAAATCTTTATTTACTTGCCTAAATTTTTTTTTTAATAATATTGTTAAATCAGCATAGGTATCATAAAAGCTTTCTCGCAAAGTATGCACTTAGCATATTAATTGACGTGTCGTAGATTTTCTCAGGCATTACAAAAGTCTGCAACGAATTGGTATGTAGGTATATATTATATTTTTTTATGCTTTTCGGTCTTTATTGCATTTTCCTATACATACATATAAAGTATTATTAAGTGTTTTTATATTAGAAGCATGCAGCGGTGGGCTGCCAATATCTTAACAAGGGGAGCGGTAAATCTTATTCATTTTTTTTTGTTCTTCCATGTCCGCTCCCAATTTCGCGTATATGACCTCCTAATGAAGGTATCTCAACTGATTTTTTTTTCTACAAGAATTGTCTGTTAATTAATGATAAGGCTAAGACAGGACTAGTGATTAACTAATCGCTCACGTAACGCCCATTTGCATTGAAGGATCGGAAGAGTGGAGGGAAATTTTTAATCATCACAAAAACCCATGCCTTCGAACAGAAAATAAATCTATCGAAACGATGCTGTTTCGTACTGGGACTCGAACCCGTGAGGTCCGGCACGGAAACCCACAGCGCTGAATGAAAAAAACGAAGGGGGAACTAAGTCTTGTTTCATAATAAAATTTAACCGTCGACAGAAATTGCAGCTATATGCTGATTTGATCTAAGACGAATGATTTTCTTATATTAACAAAGGGCTCGCCGGCCACGCCTAAATTTAGCAAGGGGCTCGCGCGAGCCCCCCTGAGCCCCCTCCAGCCCACCCCTGGAAGCATGTCGCTTGAACTAATTAGCTAAATAAAAACGAGTATCTTATCTATGATAAGCATCTTAGACAAACTATCGTAAGGTTTATGGATAAACCATACAATATTGATTACAATTATCTACCTATACTTACCCAAAGATTTTCTTTACCTAACATGTTGTTTTAATAAATAAAATAATGTATGATTATTTTTTGTAGCTTTGTCATTACACTTGTTCAATATTGGGCCGGTTAAATAAAAAATACTTATATTTATGACACAAAGAAAATTGTATATAGAAAACGTTTTTTTTTTTAAGTTACCGGCAAATCCATCGAAAAAAAACCATTATTACATTATTTGTTTTTGTCATTCTGCCAGCTTTCTATTCATTCCACTTGATTATTTTCGTACACTAAAGCACTTTAAATAATGGTTAACCTTCCATTATTTACTTTTTTAATATTTATTTAGATTTTTACTCATTTACAAAAATGTTTGCTTAACATAATTGTTTTAAATATGTACATAAAACCATGTTGCCTAAGCTCTCTATAAAATAAAGCAATATCATTTTTTAGAGTTATTTTGTGATTTATTTTGAAGATACATATTATGGATTGAATCTGACCAGTTATAGTTATGTTTCAAATTCCTCCAAAGGCCTGTGGCCTACCATTGCGTAATCCGCCACTGGCCATAACAGAAAGTTTTATTAACTTCCTCTGGTAATAATTTGTGCAAAAATAACTCTTTGAATGCAGTTAAAGTTTCTTTTTGCAAGCTTTTTACGAGAGGAAGTTAAAAACCAACTTTTTCCTGTAAAATTTATGAATTGTCGTTTACGGTTTTCTGCCGATTACGGCTTGATATAGACATATTACATATCTATGGTTTTTAAATAGATTCGAGAAGTGGGGGCTGCCAATATGTTAACAATGAACTCACTTAAACTCAAAGCAATTCTCGGTGTTCTGGAAAGGAGTGATTTTTTTTGATACTCCTATGCAATTCTATGCAATACTTAAATAAGCAATCGATTGTCACTTAATACACTTATAATATGTAACAATATGGAATTTACCGTAAACTTATCAATGTAAATGGCTAAAATGTACTACTGTGTATACTGAAGCTGTCGTAGACGATATATATGTTAGAAGTTGCGATTACATACTAATTTGATCTGAGAATATTGTTTTCTCTTTAATTAACAAGGGGCTCGCCGGCATTAGTAAAAATTAGCAAGGGGCTCGTGCGAGCCCACTCGAATTGGATTCGAGACCATATGCCGGTTTTTTTAAACGGCATATTATAATAAAAAAAAATATTTACCCTCGCAAATTAACATGTTTCCACTTTTTCTCATATGCTTATTTTTTCCGGATAAATTTATTGCATTAGTCAAAATATCATTACAGTAATGTAATATTATTTTATTTTGTCATTTGTTTCAGGTGTATACTCACACAGAGATAATACGATTGAAGATATCTACCTAAGATTTTATAATGGGTAAGCAAAAATAACATATTTTCAGTGGCTTAGTATTTTGAATGAGCTGTGGTAACAATCTTAACTATTTGTTTTCAATGTATGGTTTTTTTATACATCCATCCATCAATAAAAAAATAACACAATGATCCTTATTTTCGTAAGAAAAAGCCTGGCCTTTTTACTAATAATAGCTGCCTACATACAGTGGCGGATTAACCACATATAATGCGCAATAAAATTTGGAGACCCTGTTTTTCAGATAACATAAGATCGTCAGAAAAATCTATTTACAATAATATATTGTTTAATAAATTTGAAAACGGGGATTGAATATTAATTTCATCAGATTATATGATTTCATTGATCATTTCAAAACTGCCATGTTTAGTTTCAATGAGAGTTTTAAGATTAATATAATTTCACTTAAACATCAGTGAAAATGTAGTTTTACTTGAAATACACTTTTACTATAACAAAATATACATTATTAAGAAAAAGAAACAAATGATCAAGAAAGGATTAGTAGAGAGAATCAGAGACATGATTGGTGTGGAGGAATGAAAACATCAATGACTTATAATACAGATTCACCAAGGGTCCGGCATAACTTTATTATATTCAATCAAAATAAATAAAAGAAAAAATTTGACTCTTTATCTAACCATTTATATATTCCTAATAGTTATCTAACACTTCATCCTTCAAAACTATCTTTCATGCAATTGAATGTATTTGATCACTCTCAGATATTAACAATGCTAAATCATTTCAAATATTTTCCCAGTTATCAAATTTTTATCTTTATTTGTCAGATCGATTTTAAGACCCTCATCATCTCGAGGTATCCACGCCTGTTCACTTATAGCTTCAACCTAGTTTGGTACTGGCTACACAAAAACATTTCTTTCATAACAACAAAATTCACCAGAAAAGATGTATGTCAGTATTCTACCAGAAAACGTTAAATCAAAAAACCATGTTTTGAGATAATCAAATTTTTCAAATATTAAGAAGTGGACTGAAATGTTGCGAGGCGGTAGACAATAAGACAAATAAATAAACAACAATTGATCAAATTTTTTACAACTAACAACAAAAATGTTTAGTCATCTTATCGTCTTTGGGTAGCTGTAGAAATAAGAAATCTGTACAGCTAAAAAGCGTTATACATATATAGGTTTCTGCCATTAATAACTGCCAACGAAATATACTTAGCTCATATTACTTCTTTAATATTGAAACAAATAAATGAGTGAGCTTGTTTATTGAAACTATGAAGCGTGTTTAAATTTATCGATTTGCATTCATACATATCTCAAAACATCCAAATTTTTAGCAGTATACTGACAATATCATCTACACTCCTAAAGGTTAAAGATTTCTTTTTAAAGTTTAGATTAAGATTTCAATGAACTAAAAAAAGGTATAATTTATATTATTTTGCTTCATTCACAGATCAACAACCAAAGAATATGTCGATATCAGGCTTGGTCGTTCAACTGAACTTCTCAGACAAGAACATTTTAAAAAAAATAACCCAACTGTCTTGTACATTCATGGATATCAAGAAACAGCTGAGCAAGAAAGCGTTCAAGTCGTGGTCACCTCATACTTAGATTACAGACGTGATTATAATATCATTCTTCTCGATTGGTCAAACATGGCTTTCGGATCATACTTTTTCAATTCTGCACCAAATACAAGAAAGGTAAACCATAATAATCTACCTTAACTCTTGAATACTTCCTTACACATATTTACTATTATTTGGGAATAGAGTTTAGTGTATTGAAATATTCTCATTTTGACTGTAATTCTGATGTCATGGATTCCCTCCCATCCATCTGATCCTAAAAACAGTGCATAGCAAAAGCAATTACCACTTAAAGAAAGAGAGAAAGTTAAGCAACTGAGTAGCAAACAGTTCTCTTATAAAAACTTCTGAGATATTTCCATTAGGATTGAAGATGTAAAAAAGTTTGAGTTTGTGAGGAATTTGGAGATTACTGAACGGACCGAATGTGCTCTGTCACATCAGCAGTCTTGGAGAAATATTAGAACTAGATAGTCACATGTCAGGGATACCTTCGTAGAACCTCATCCCTGATTGCCCTTTCCGACTAGTGTGGTTTCAACATCCTGGACAACCGTCAGGTATTATCCATAGGATGTACTCAGAAGAACTAAAGGATGATGGTATGTCATGAAAGGAAGCAATGTGTTTTGTGGAAATCTTGGAGGCCCCATATGGTGACCATGTGCTTTACATAGGGAGTAAATATGGTCCAAAAAGACTCTAAACAGTCATAAATGTTACTTCAAATTTTATCAATTCATACAGAATGTGGTTTTTAATGTTCCGTATCATCCTTTCAACAATTTTCTTTTATCAGACAATTGATTATGCTTTATTTATTATTATATTCAAGAACTTTGTTTTAAGATTGCTTTCGCCGTAGCCGCTCAAATAAAAAAATTGGTTGACGATGGATTGCCACTTAACATGCTCCACATTGTTGGACACTCACTGGGGGGACAGATCGGTGGATTCATTGGCAAGGACCTTCAACAGTTGAACTTGAAGGCAAAGAGGTAAAATTAACTTAAATATCCAACTTTTTCGCAATGGTATTTCGCATGAATTGTATACGGACACTACAGACAATACAAAACAAAGCACTTCGCATGGTCACGGGAGCACCCTGGTTCGTGTGAAGTTCCACGTTACACAAAGACATGAACCTAGACCCGATCCTTGATCACGTCATAAAACTGTCGAAGAAGTTCTATAGTGACATGGCGGATCATCCTAACCAATCTATCAAAAATTTACTTAACGACTACATTGATTACCCTCACACAAACATAGCGCGACCGCGGAGAGTCCTCCTACTGAAACCTCCTTAGCCCCCCCCCGATCCCCCACATTCACATGTTTGGATATCAACATCTGCTAAAACCCCGATCTCCAAAACCTGAACGACTGCCACAAAAACAAAACAAAAACCAAAGACCACGCACCCGCCTACGCCCAGGTAAATCCTGGACGCTATGCGGGAAAAGCAACATCAAAATACACCAGATGAAAGGGAAATTGGAGCTCGGCTCCACCAGCCCCATAATTTGATGTATAGATATCAATCAATGGTTGCAAGCACAAAAAATTCATGAGACTATTTCTTTTTGTGTAAAATCATTTAATTTTTTTTATTATTATTAATATCCTGTTTGAAATTGACAATGCTTTGTATTTTTAGTCTTATCACATGTCTCCATACAAAATTTGCAATGCTATTTTTTTTCATAACTCTATATAACCTTCTGTGTAAGGATTTTTTTAAGGAACATGCATGAAATCCTGTCATAAATAACTTAATTTTTCAGGATTAGTGGGCTGGACCCTGCCTTCCCCGAATTCTACCCAGGATTCTTGCTTGGCCACATTTCTTCTGCTGATGCTGAATTTGTTGATGTGATTCACACAGATGCTGGTGGTTACGGAGCACCCACACACACAGGAACTGCTGACTTCTGGCCTAATGGAGGAACTGCTAAGCAACCTGGATGCCCTAAATTCACGCCTATTCCTCTTTCTGATGATGGTATAATTCATATATCTCTGTTTATTTACTTTTCAAGATGGCATTCATGACATATGGCAGTGGTATCAATTGAGCTAATACCACCCGCTGTGGAATAGTTGGTAAGTGCTTGGCTTTACCAATCAGGCATGTTTGGGTTTGATTCCCGATAAAGTCAATGTCAAATTCAGATTTTTTCAATCTAAATTTAAGGTCTAAGACTGATCTCAAAGACAGATCTGTGATGTCAATTATCTTTGAGTTAATCTCGAGTGATTTACAAAAAAAATGATGTTATATGATTTTCTAATTTGAAATATGAATTCCCTTGGAATTAAGTGTTTTGAATATGGGTTTGTTTTTTAATTATGATGAATTAATTGTGATAAATAAAATAAGAATATATCGTCAATTGGATGCAAAAGGTCATTAAGTGACAAATTGTTGATTCTAAGATAATCAACCTAAATGTTTCAACTACATTTTATCAGTTATATCCAAACTTCAATAATAACAATCTTTTACCTTGTATAATCTGAAAGTTTCCAAAAAGTATCACGAATAATTATTCTCTCGATTCCAGAGAAGTTTTTAACAGTAAGCTACACATAGTGACTTTTTGCAAACATCACAAACACTGGACACTATTGCTAACAGTGGAATGTGTGAACATGAAATAATATTACTAGTCAAATAATACTATCAGCTACATAAAAAATTGTTATCAGTCACTAAATTTTAAACAGATTTGTGCAGCCATTGGAGATCATGGAGATTCTGGGCCGAGTCCGTCAAAACACCTGAAGCATTCCCAGCTGTCAAATCCTCATCATATAGAAAATTCAAGAGTGATAATAAATCTGCGATTGACAGAAACTCCGCCGTATTGATGGGATTTCAAGCTGATCCCAGGTATGTATTTGTAGAATTTTAGTGCTATTGAGATTATATAACATGAAGTGTGAATTAGCATAATATGTATAAGATTGGAGTTAGTCCGTTATCTTTTCTAGCTTTTGAATAAATACATATTATAGTATAGATCAGGGGTGGGGAACCTTTTCATTTCTAAAGGCCACATTCATTTATCTGATTCAAGATAAGGCCGCAGTAAAGAAAACGTTGACACACCCTCCTATTTTTTCGACTGTAACGTATAATGGGTTGATTACGCTCTTTTTCCAAACACTTGTGTATAATTTTTTGAGCAAAGTGAATATTTTAGAGTAGCCAAGAGGTCGCAGGTTCCCCTCTACTGGTATAGACGCAGGTTCCATTTCTAGTTCAATAAATTAAGCTTATAAAAATATTTTAAAGTGGATAGTGTAGTTACCTTTTTTATGAGAATAAATTATTTTCAAATATAGTAAATACTACAGAAATATACTTATTTCTAGAAAGAAATGTTATTTTTTACTAAAATATGACCATGACAAATTTCATACCTTTCAATATATTTTTAATATATCACTTAATGTGTTGTTTGTTGCAGCTCAATCGGTGACTATTACCTGACGACAAATGGTGCCTATCCTTTCGGCAAAGGTTTTGAAGGAACATACTATCAGAAGAAATGATTTGAATTGATTTTAAAAGATTTTTTTAACTTATTATTTTTAATAGATATGACTAAAATGTGTCCTATTTATTATTTATTGTGAACAATCAATAAATTTTACAAACTAAAACAAAAGGCTTTCATCTTACCACAACCAGGACTGTGGAGTCATGAAAGTCAGACTCAACTTACAACACTATGACTCCATCTCAAACTCCACAACCTAGCTTATAACATAAAAAATATTAAAATACCATCTTAAAGATATGGCTGTTCTTTTTCATAAATGTACACGATCATACTTTACTCTGGACGGCAACAGCTTATCCTTCACTTGTTACGCTATAGAAAAGATTGACTACAAAATTGCAGTATGTTTCTATATCCCAGGCCAGTCATAAAAACTTACCAATGCCTTGAATGTCGATTTACCTCTGCAGGTGTGTAAATAAATAAGATAATCTTTTACTAACCACACATCTGCCGCCTTCAGTTTTTCCTGAAAGAAAAGTTGTCAAAAGGTGCGAAAATGAGACTAAAATATGACACAATTCTTTACATCATAGAGGACCAGAATTATATTAGACTGTCAGATAATACCGGACGAATATATCAATACTGCTAATACAAAAAAATATGACTAATTGGGATCCCATATGCATATGTGGGATAGCGTTAGCTGTAATGCCATGTACTTTTATTTTCATTTGAAACAAAAAATAAATATCTGGCGAGTAAATCAAAATCAATATTACATATGAAATATCATCATTGAAAATATATCATAATCATAAACGAGTGACTTCCTTGAATAACTAATAGTTTCTTAAAATAATAATACACCATTAAAAGGGGTCATCAATTCTGGAACCTGTCAATATTAATGCAACTCTTCCCAGATAAAATATATTGCAATTCGTCGCGATCTATTTTATTAAAATATGTGATGATATCTTTACCATCAAAATTTGGTTTTGGCTAATTTTCAAAACAGAAATACCCGCATTTTTGCATTTTCAGAACCAGTATTTCTGTATCGAAAAAAGATCAAAGGTACCGGAATCCTAGTTGAAGTAATACCGGTATTGCAATCCCTAATAATCGTACTAACAGAAGTTGATAAGTAACAAAATGGCTGTGTAACCAGGTGTGACAAGTGTCAACTATTTGAGAAACATCTTCAATAAATCTGACTAATGGAATAACGTTGAAAATAAATTTCCGCAATGCTATCGCCAATCCGTTTAAAAGATTGAGAGATAGCTGGTTGTTAGCTTGGTTAAAGTAAGGATAATGAAAACAACAGATATTAATGCTGTTAAATACAAATCAATTTCCAAGTCCAGAAAACATTTGAAAACAGCAAATCTATACACAATTATTAAAAATCAATATTCTCATTTATAAATCTTTAATTATATTCATCAGGGTCCTTCATAATATGAACAGATTTGAATCCATCGAGTGCAAGGTTTCTATAATGTTATATATTTTATATAAGCTCTATTCAGAGTAATATTTTTTTATATTTCTGATCTATTTTAATATACATTTTACAATCATGTTTTATTTACTATGCATAATCAATTGGGCCAAGAGTCAAGCCGATATAGTGACATCATAATTATTAATGTATTCGCTGTAAAATGCCGTTATAAAGTGTTATTTTAAAGTATTGGCTAAAATTCCATAAAATTGTTTTCAGTGTACAAGAGCAGAGTAATGAATAATTATTTATAGCACTATTTTTAATGATAATCTGATGTCAAGAATATTTTAAAAGGTCCTGATCGGTGTACCTTTAGATCCATTTTCAATAAAAGGCCACCAAAACTTACCAGCCTAATGAGAAAACTGAACTCGTGCTCAATTTAGAAAGACATACATTGTAAATGATCTTTCTTATAGTCTGGTCACGACAACAACAATTCCAATTATACAATATAGCTATATACAATGCATTAACTCTACAGTAAGTATTTGCAAAACTGTATTAAACATTCTTTTAAACTTACACTGGCAAAATTAACAATTCTTACAAAAACCAAATTAATTTTAATAAATAGCTGGTAACTTATTCTAATATCAAACACCTCTAAAAATAACCAGACAGTAACATTTAACACGTTTACGCGGAGTATAATTCTTGTGTTCACTCAGAACATGTCTATTAGGATAGTACGCAGTAAAGTGCACTTTTCTGATTGATAGGTTGAATTTATAATGGTGAGGATATCAGATGTTGAAGTAATAATGAAATCAATATTAAAATTTAGTGAGGGGTCAAGACCTTCGCGACATTAAAAGTTCATAATTACACCTGCTGTGTTCTAGTTCGTTAAAACTTGCTCTAACATTCAGGCAGGTCTGGGTTCATTTTCCAATGAGATCAATGTAAAATTTCGATTTTTTCAATTTAAATTTAGGACCTAAGACGTGGGTGTTGGTGACGTCAATTCTCCTAGAGTTGATCTCGAATGAGTTGCAAAAAATTTTCACCGAGTTTATCTCATATGATTTCTCAACATCAAAATATTTGGCACGTTGGCATTAGCTGTAATGCCAAATATTGAAAAAGTATTCGCCAAAATTAATCAGTGTAAAAAATGTGGGAATATTTTTAACAGTTATTTGAATTAACCAAATGGATACAATGTGTGTTCATTTTTCAAGGATTCCGAATTATACCTATTTAGTCAATTCAAACAGCTGTGTAACTTAATAAAGGTGTGTAAAGTAAATACTATAAAAATTATCTTGCTCCGCATCGTACTGCAACTGCACAACTTTCCAGTTATTTTGAGAGGTATACGCATAATTATTTTATTCAGTTTAGGAGACAAGATTTTCTTTCAGCCGAAGCACTTTAAGAGGCAATAAGTTTGCCATTTCACGGCATACACTGAGTTCAGCCGACATCAGTGCAGCGGCTGATTTATCTGCATCGCAATAGTTAACAAGGTCACTATAAGCTTTTAGTGATTTTTCAGTGTTTTCTAGCTGACCTTGTTTGTCTAAAACAATCATTTTCATATAAAGCCGCCCTATGTGAAAATATGCCATAAGGGCTGGCTTAGCCATGTCTACGGGAAGCTTCTTTGGCATCTCTCCCGACATCGGCTCCTTAAGAGAGTTCAGAAAACTGTCAAAATTTTTAATGCTCTGTTCGGAGAGATGATTAATTTTTTTCAGAGACTGCGGCGTGGGACGTTCTTCTGATGTTTGATGTTTTTCTAATTTGATATCCAAAATATTTGAATAAGTTTCGGCGAGCTCATACCATAGTTGCCGACAGAGTTGTGTGTAATACAAAGGATTTAATTCTTTTACAATCGGTTCGAGTAGATCCACGCGTCTCTTGTGCATTTTAGCTTGTCTCTCTTCACTATCTTCAAAAAAGGCTAAATATTTATATAATTGCGAGGCATCTTGAATAATCTGAACGTGATCTGATGCAAGATTGTGCATCGTGTAATACTGTTTTGCTTTCTCAATCCACTCTTGCACATTTAGAAATACTATCTTTGCATCTTCAAAAGTTAGTATGAATTTATCAGTGACTTGATCTTCGTAAATGGATAGGTCCAGTGATTGGAAATAAAGATGTGAAAGATCTGCATTTGAAACAGAACTGTCATCAGATAATTGCAGTGATGCGAGATCTGAAAAGAAAGATTGGAGGCTATTAGATTTGGTAACTGGACGAATGCAACAGTGCTATAATAGTCATTAGTAGATGATGCTTTCAAAGAACGAAACCGATTTTGGTATATATAAAAATAAGTAAGTGGTACAAAGATTTTTTTTTATTAGTATACGCTATGACATAATTTCAATCATCTTACCCAGGGGACACCAAACATTTCGAGAAATGGGCCGTACGACTTTTTCAAAATGTTAAAAGAAATTTAAAAAAAAAAAAATCTTCGTATATAAAGCATCTCGTAACAAAAAGTGAATTGTACACATTTCAATATTTGTGGCAAACAGTGTTTTTATGTTTTAAGAAAAACTTGTTTGTTTTAAGTTAAGATTCTTTTTTCTGTGTTCCAAAATAACAAAAAAAAATAACATTAATTAACTGATAAACCATTCAATTAAATAAAGATAAGTAAAATAAAATTGTACATAGGTAGTTTATTCCACCTTATTTAAAAGGTCAGGACCGGTTTCGCTCTTGCGAGCATTGTCAACTGACGACGGTCCTGACCTTTTATATGAAGTGGAATAAATTACAAAGGAATATTGTGTTTTTATTAATATAATTAATGCCTTTCCACCAAGTATTGACAGTGAAAACCCTAAAATTACATAGGTAGCAATACCAAAATCAAACAGATTTTAAATATTTTGATCTAATGAATATATCGCCAATTAAAATTTTAAATATTCTTTTCGTAGACTTGAATTTTGGAACAAATAAATTTTCTCACTAAGTGTAAAATTGCACGTATAATATGCACATATTTTTTTCCTAATTTTGACAAATGCGGTTATTTTGCTTTGTGTAACTAGACACCTCTTATAAAATATTTATAATAAATAAAAATCAGGGGCCAGACGAAAATCTTTGGAGTCACTAGAGTTTGGTGGTCACTAACTTAATCCAATAAGCTACCAAATCTAATCAAAAACCCGTTAAGCTACGCTTGGAAGACCGTAATCTGTTACTCACATTTGTATTACCATTAGGGTTAAAGTGTTTTGTTTATTATAATCACCTGAAGATAAGGAGCAAGGAAGAGCATCATCACTGTCATCTGCATGATGCATTAGCCTATCTTTGGAATTCGATAACAATAACAGTCCATACTTGACCCAACAGCGGGCCACATCGGCAGACCTATGTTTGTATACTTCCATTTTAGCATCATGGGCTTCGTCCAATATTTGTTCAGCAGCTAATTCATCACCGTAATTATCCAACACAAATGAAGCCGCAGCCAAATGATGTCTAGACTGTTTGAAACCATTCTTTTCCATAAAAAATTGAGACAGAGTGGCCGAATTTAACGCCCAGTCGATCGGTTCGAAGTCTTTGTATTCTAACTGCCTTTTAAGTGTAATGTGGCAATAAATGGCAGACTTTAAATAATCTTCCAAGCTTCCGTAAATTTGAGCAAGATAATAAAGTGTCAGCGTATGTACTTTTTCCAAACTAATAAGAGATTCTTCACTCAAAGTGTCATCTGGTCCCATAAACAAATCTAATATATCAAACGGAACAACTCCAGAACTTTTGAATTCTTTATACAATAATTCTGCCTTATCCAAAAACACTTTAGACTTTTTCGCGTTATCTCTATTAGACCACACTATACCAAGCTGATTTAGAGCTGTCAGAACAGTTATTATTGCCTTTGGATGTTGTTCTCTGTTCTCAAATATTTCGACACACTTTGTTAGTTGTTCAACACCTGCTGTGAGTTCTTCAGTATCGACTGAAATTATCCCTGTATAAAGTAAAACAGCACCTAGCATAGATTTATACCTGAGTAACTCATCACTATCGGATATTGATTCAATGATATTAAATAAAGAACCTTTCATCTGTAGCAAGATACTTTTCGCAGCATATTTTGATGCATACGGTTTGTCTTCTGGATCATACTTACTGTCTTCGTACAGTAATTTTTTAACTTTTTCATAATTCTCTTTCAAGCCAACAAGTACTTCCTTTTCTACACCCATATCGAAACGAAATCGCTTAAAAACAAATAAACGCTCATTCGATAATGATTCGAATTACAGTTTATTCTTTGGAAGCCAAACCAAATACACAACCGTGAGAAATTCAGACTCGTAAATTGACTTATTTCGCTAATTCAATTTGCTAAATATTCAATGAACGATGGGCAGTGTTCGATTGTCAAATTATGGCATAGACAACATAGATTATGGCATAAACTAATATACTTTATAGATGGGCTACTTAGAAGTATGAAGTTGCTCAGAGTTTATGGTTGGTAGCATGGAATTGGCAGGATGGTAAAACAGTTACCTGTAAGTCGAACCCAGCTAGAAAATAGCTATTATTATTCTTTTATTATTCAAAAATATGGCGTCCGAATGAAAGTGAGATGAAGAAGGAGTTGGTGGGAAGAATTTAATTGTGATGCTCTGAGATATATTTCACTATTACCTGGAATATGTAGTTGGCACTGCCAAATCATTCAACATCTTGTAGTTTTGAAAAGTTTGTTAGATAAGTTTTGTAACGCTGGAGGGGACACCCGAGTGTCCCCTCCATGTAACGCTCGCCGTTCTAGCTCAGGTTCAATAAAACGTTCTTGTTGGGTTGACTTCTGACTCTGAAGTAATAAGTAACAGTAACTTTCTTTATTGATTTTCCCAATTATTTATACTAATTTCTTAAATGCTACGTTAACAAAATTCTATATTTTAATTCTATTGTGCTTTCATAATTCGAGGTGTCGTCATTAACAATAGTTATGCTGACTGTGTGTTTTGCCAAATATTGCATAGTGATAGCTGACATACATTCTTTATATATATCGATATTCAATATTGTCCACACAGCATAATTTGTACTTTACAGGTTACTCGTGCAGTCATGCTGACTGTGCGTTTTGCAAAATATTGCATATCGACAGCTGATATACATTCTTTATATTTATTTATATTGTCCACACAGCATAACTTGTACACCTCATCGTCACAGTTTGACGTCTGACGTTAGATGCGTGTGTTGCCAAGACTACGTAAATCATATTCAAGTATAAGTTAATGTAACGGGTTCGTCCATAAACTATGGGTTCGTCTACCAACTACGCAACTATGTTCATATTCTTCAACACTGTGCGTATATATATGTGTAAGCGCTGTTCAGGCTTGCTATATTGAAGTAGCACCCCCCTGGATTATGGTCATAAGCAGTTCAAAAATATTTTTAGAGTAGCACACAAACCACAGAAAATAATTTATTTGATTTTCTATAGTTATCAAATTATTAGGTCTGTAGTGTCATAAAATAAATAGGTAAAAAATGGAATAATTATATTGTTATTGATTGACCATTTTCTTTTCAAGTTTTCTATATAACCATCATTGTATTTATTTTTTTGAATTTGTCTTCATCAATTACTTCTGTAATATATTTTTTTCTAAAATTTTCACTGAAAAATCTTAAGACTGAGACATTTTATAAAACGTATTTTGTTTTATTATGAATCGTTTATTAAATACCTGTTGGGCTTTAGTTCATAGAATACAAATAAAAAAATCTAAGGATAGGTTTTATTTTTTTCATAATATGCTTCTTTTCAATCAATATTTTTTTTATTATTTTCAGGATTTTAATTTTTTCTTTGTTTGTATTGCTTGTTATTTGTATTTAATAAAAAATGTTTTGCATTTGAAATGATTCTTTTTTCTTGATTAAGTTTTTAATTACATACATGTAATTTCAACCTTTAGTCGATTTTTGTGCTATTTTTATTTTTTGTATTCAATGATGCAGTGAAAAGCGTACAGTGTCCACAAACACCTTGGAATATATTTTTATAACAATAGCGTTTAGGCACGTTTGGCTAATTTGTAATGTAAAGCCATAAAACAATAACAAAAATAACTTAAAAAACGATAAGTGTTACTCTGCACTCAGTTTCGTACGTATATTGTCTATGGTATACATTATAGATCTATTATATTCATAGACAATATGCTAATCATATTTACCATATTTACTCTAGTCTATGAATGGACGAATTTGTTTATTAAATTTTAACCGAGTGAATTGTTCTTATGATATTCACTAGGTTAATTTGAATTATAAATATGGCATATTCCGTGAATATATCTGTTGAAGCCCCTATAGAAAACCAAATCCAAGAAATCACTTACGATGGACAGGAGATTTACCAAGCGTTAGTACATTTCATTCAATAATTTCTCGTAAATCTCCCACTTATCGAAGTGTCAAAACTGTACATTATTGACATTTTATAAATTATAAAACATACCATCACTCGGAAATATTCATCAATAATTTTATAGGTTTATTCATAAATAAAATACAACGCTTACAATTCATTTTGCATATGTTGTATTCTTGGATAGTTCGTGATTCAGAGAATTAGTATTCAGAGTTTTGTTGGTGATTTATCGATTTTTGGCATGATTTGTTATTTACTCAATTCACAAATCTGCAAAATTGATTGCCAATTTTAAAAATATAATAAATAATTACCATATAAAAGTTCAAAATAATGAGGCATATTTTCGGTGGATTCGACAGTAACTTTGTGGAAATTAATTTGATATTTGTAAAACTATTGTAAGAATATTAATGAAATCCACTATTTTTGCATTTCCCAAACGTAAATAAATTCATTGTAAATGTTTTCTGTTGCAGACCACTTTCTATGTCAGAAAATTTGGCCAAACTAGCTCAAAAAATAGACTTTAGCAAGACAACAACAGATGAATTTGTCGGTAGCACTGTAAAGAAAGAATCGTCAGACAGTAGTTCACCAGATTCAAAGACTGCTGATGACGACACAAAAGATCCTGGATTTCAATCAAGTCTATGGCCATGGGACTCAGTCAGAAATAAACTAAGAAGTGCCCTAACTGAAGTTTGCGTTTTAGCCGACGTACTTGCTGTTGCAAAAGAAAAACGATACATGGTACAATATACAATAGCTATACACCTAGTATTGTTTTTTTTAAATATTTAATAAAATGTTTTTACACTACAACTAATAATTGCCAATACTAAATGTTTTGATATAATTATATATAAAAAATAGATAAGTCACTCGTGAACAACCTGAAGTGAAAAGACATACCAAACACCCATGTCGAGAGATCTCAAAGCTATATTATAAAATAATCTAGGTTCGATATTTAAATTGCCTGTACCGGGATGGGATTTGATCACTAGACGGCAAATGTGGACAGTCTTGAAGTCATTTCCAGAGTTTGTGTATGAAAAAATGATTTCTCAGCTTAAATTTTCATTTTTAAATATCTTATTGCACTTATTTTACGCCATAAATTTAATGTGAATTGTAATAAAATTAAATCACTCGTATCAGTACAATAGAAAATAGATGTATCATAAACACCATTAATCATCGTTTTACTTAATCCTGAAACTTAATAAGAATTCTTGTTGACTTAACATTTGAGTACTGAAATGTCGAAAATAGGGTCGAGGAGCGACGGGGTACAAAGTGACCCAGACAAATTTCTGTAATATTTGCATTGTATTCATTGAGGTATCATTTTAGATTATAATAAATATCAGCTAGATATGATTGGTATTTAGCGAATGGTTGAAATAGGAAGAATTTTGCAATGTGAATGCACCTATAGGAACTCGAAGGTTAATACAAGTCTAAATTAATTGTTTTGTTTATGGATAATTTTTCCCAGGTTTTAGATCCTGTTCCTCAGGAACCAGTGGAATCTCGGCCTATGGTACAGGTTTACGGACGAAAAAAGGCATTGGCAAGTGCTGCTGGAACCCTTGTTGCCGGAGTTGAAAGATTGAGAGCTAATGAGAATTCCCGCAATGCTCGAAACACTCCAGACTTCCATATAGATTTGCTAAGACTTCGACAAAACTGGCGCCTTAAAAAAGTTTCAAACTCCATCATTGGCGATCTCAGCTACAGGACAGCCGGGTCAAAATTCACACAGACTGGCGTTTTTGAGGTAATAGTTAAACTTATTGCTCATAACATGTATATTTAATAATTATTTACACATATTTATAAAATTGATTTTATTTAACAACAGGTAAGTAAGGCTCCAGAAGAATCTCTGATAGCTGCCGTGAATCCGGTGACCGGATTACCTGGTTCTCAAATACCTCCTCCTTCTGCATTGCGTGTCACAGTTCCCGCTGAGTTGCAGGGAGTGGCTTTCATCTCAGTGTTATGCCAAAAAGGTAATTCACATGTTTATAAATGTCTTCCAATTAAGTATTATTTAACTTCAAGAGGTTCACCATGATAGGAAATTTCATTTATAGTCAGAATGATGCACTACAATCAGTTAGAAGTAGAGAAAAATTGTATAGATTGTGATCCCAGAAAACTGATCACTTCATGGTGCAGCAATCTGTCATTTTACAATGCTTTGATATACTGCCCTGCTTAGTAAAAACACGGTAATTAAAAGTTCAATAGTTTGTCGAAATTAAGCATCAGACATTCATTTAGCTTTTAGTTTAGTATTATAGTATAGTACAGGGATGGCGAACAAGAGACCAGTGAGAAATTATCTTACCCGCTTGAACTTTTAGAAATGATTGTTTTTATTAAAAGCCTTGATAACTCAATCTATGTGACCCGCGACATGACTTTTTTTTTTTTTTAAATCAAATTTGACCCACTTGCGAAAAAGGTTCGCCATCCCTGGTATAGTATATCTAGATATTTATTTCTTAGGATATTGTATTTAGGTGGTATGTATTCTATTACAAGGGATAGTCGAAAACAAGTTTAATATAAAATAAAATAACTTAGATTATTCCACGTATTGTGTTACAAAATGTGACATGTGTTTCGCCTCTTTCAGATGCATCCTCAGACAACTACTTATGCAAATGCTTACTTATGTACGAAAGCAAGTTTATTTACAAAGCTTAATTTTACACAGCTATTTATGTGACACCGTCAGTTGTGGATACATGCGGCCTTGTCAAGTACTAGAGAAAATTATTTTAGACTATGTTCGTATCATAAGTCAGCCATAATTATTTTAACTATTACCAGTTCTATAGAGAATCACAAATTGCTGTAAATTTGTAAAGAACAGGTTTTTTTCAGGCTGAGGAGTATAAAACTGGAGTTTGGGTCGGGTTTAGGTAACAAGTGTGGTATTAGACTCGGGCCCGGGCCGGATCAAGCCTGAGTTTTTCGGGCTTGGACCGGGAAATTTTAAAAAATTTCGGCCCGTGCAGACCTCTATCAAGTACTAAAGGCATTTAAATTAAGAGGCAAATATAATTACCATTATTGAATATTTGTTTACAGACCAAGAGGAGCTGTTAAGTACAAAATTAAACGCAGGGGCACTAGGCGTGGCTGCGGCTGGAGTGACAGGACCTCCCGGTTCAGATCTCCATTGGCAACAGAGGTTGGAAGCAGCTCAGAATGTTTTATTTTGCAAAGAACTGTTCGGTCGGTTGGCATCTGAAGCTGTCCAACTCAATGCTCCCATACCTCACATGGTTGTTGGAAATCAAATCATAGCTACGGTAATAATTACATTCCTTCCCTCTATTATTCATTCATATCAAATTCATATCATATTCATTCATAGCAAATCATCAGCAAATGGTAGAAAGCTTGTAACTTTATTAGAAGCTTAAAACATCAGTCTCTGGTCTAATATTTAGACCAGGGTTTCTTGAGCGTGAGCCCTGTGACCCTCCAGGAGGCCACAGTGGTGTTCCAAGGGGGCCGCAGAGATTTTTTTTGTTTTGGGAAGCCACAGCATAGCTTAGAGGAGCAACTGACAAATTTTCTGAAATGCCTATTTTAATGATTTTGGATTCTAAATTCCGGGATGAGCTATAAAAAAAAGATCACACGCCGGTTATTTGGACAAATCCGCAAATTCCTGGGATTTAGAATTTGAAATCTTCTGAAGAGCTAAAAAAAAAGGTCGCACGCTGGGCAAAAACTCAATAATAAATCTGGTCAATATACTGTGTTATTAAATTTTAGGTTTTACCTGGTATACAACTTATAATTGGACTATGTCACTCGAACGGACAGAACACACCTACTCCCGGAGACCCTAAACCCGCAGTGAGTGCCGGTTCACAGCAAAAGTCAGATCACGATCATGTTCTGGAACATTCTTTGCACCAGCTTTTACGGCAAGCTCACCATGCCAACACTCATCACCCGTTCCCACACCCGGCCAGCGGTCCATTGGGGCCTTCAAAGCGCAGATGTCTCGCAGGTTATTAGCGTTTACAGAAGTATAATTATAATGAAATTAATTGTAATCTGCATCCAGACTCTTATCAACATTATTTACAAGATTCATGCGAGAGAGTGGAACTAGTAATCGCATAATGCAAGAAATTTATTTTACTTTTTTCAAATACCACTTTTCTATATCCTATACTTACTAGTCAGGATACAACTAATAGTGTAGTTATGCAAGCGAAGCATTTAGAAACTAACAAGGAAATATTAGTAAAAAACACAATATTCCTTTGTACTTCATTCCACTTTATTTAATATGTCAGGACCGGTTTCGCTCATTACGATCATCGTCAACTGATGTTGTTGATCAGTTGACGATGCTCGTAATGAGCGAAACCGGTCCTGACATATTAAATAAAGTGGAATGAAGTACAAAGGAATATTGTGTTTTTTACTAATATAATGCCTTTCCACCAAGTATTGACAGTGAACACCCTAAAAGTGATAACAAGGAAATGTCTATCAAACCCTAATTTTATCTCTAATCCTAATATTATAAAAAATGTGCAAATATCCAATGTGGACACTGCCGTCTTTGTTCATCACATCTCTAGTGTACCCTCAGTGTAAATTTTTTTCTGGTACATTAGGTCCAATGGCTGCTGATAGATATGAACTTCTGGACATGAGTAAACAACAAACTTTATTGGAGCAAATAATACAACAGGCTCAGCATTTCTTTATGCGCCGTAGAACCGAATATGTGTTGGATACTATTGCAAAAGAGGTAATAACATAACTAAAGCCATCAAATATTCATAATTAATGCTTTGGTGGACACAACATTATAGTTATATTATTTTTTGTCGCAATGTATATAGACTTACCCGTCTTTATTAGTGTAATTATTATACAGTTTGTACTCTTATGTCATGTTCATGAGCAACTCGACAGCTGTGTAAAAATTAAAAAAATAAATCTAAGAGTAGCAGAAGTAAAAGTAATATTTGGGTTGATACCCTAAAGAAAAAAATATCCACACTGTGTCACCTAGAGAAGCAAGTAATATAATCTGATACAATGTCTGCGAATGTTGGTATTTATAAATGTTGTGTCAGAACACTGATTTTTTTATATATGCAAGGTGACCATAGATGTACAGGCGGCCCTCGACATTTGCACATAATTGGTACCTGAAAATGTGTGCGAATGTTGAATGTTTGAAAGTAGAGAGATGTAAAAAAAACATTTATTTATCAATATACATTACAACCGCAGCGTGTGTAAATGCTTTCATGTGTTTTCTTCATAAACTTGTTAGTTGAATGCCATCCTTCCTTTTCTTAATAAAGATTTTCTCAATCGACCTACATTCTTAAGAATTCTTAATCGAGATCACATTCTTCCGTGATAGTCAAAAAAACTGTCAAGATGCGTGAAAGCTTCATTTATATTTTTGATTGTCCAAGTCTTGATGATTTTATCAGCTTGTTCCTCATTTTCATTGTTGCTCAATTAAATATTCATTGGACAGAGGTACTGAGTGATATTCAATCAACTCGTTAACATCATTGTCGACGTCCAAGAAACTTTCATTCATTAGGCAAACTATTTCATATGTGATAGTTTCCGGAGTTTTTTAAAAAATTATAAAATCATTAATCAATTATGGGCAAAATTGTTTTCTGGGACCTTTCATTTTCTACTCTTTTACTTCAACCCATTCGTCTCAAATATTGTTTATTGCGTTCCGTATGTTATTGTACAAAAATCTTTTAATCTGTGCCCACCTTCTTGGTCAGTCGTCTTGATAGTCTGCTTCTTTACTTTCTTCATATAATATCATAGAAACGTAGCTATTACTGTTTGGTCCATGGGCTGTATAAGGTAGGTAGTATTGGAAAGAAGAAACACAACATTGATTTTTGGTTATAAATTCTGCATAGTTTTTGACTGTCCTGGAGCATTGTTTCAGATGTATAATGCATGGAAGGGAACAATTTTTCCATCATCATAATTTTTTTTAAATAAATATTTTTTTTATAAATGTGCAAAAGTTGAGGACCGCCTGTATAGACATTGAAACATGAAAAGTCACACAAATTATTACTATTGACTTTAATAAGACTAAATATCATGAAATTTTGATGTTATCACCACCTCCAATGGAATATATTATATACACCAAGGGACGAGGATATTTGAGCCAATTAATTATCAATTGTGGTTGTCACTGTAAACATTTTTATCTAATTTTGCAATTTTCTGTTTACAGATAAAAGATCCGCTTATCGTATCACACTGGAATGCTCTCAATAGCCCTACGCAGTCATGCGTGAAAATTAATATCATGACTCATGGGTAATTTATTTTGTATCTTTAGATAACATTAATTGGAAAAAAATTCCACATTTGTTTATGTTTCTCAATCGAATTTTAGTTACTTGCTTAATTTCTGTTACACAAAATTAAAATTTGTCGAATGTTGAATTATGAATTAATGGTATACATTTATTGATTTGGCATTTACTTGGTAGAACTCCATTTTAATAGGGTAAAACTATAACTATATAACTATATTTAATAAATTTAATGTAGCATAATTAATAATAAACATCAGTTTAAATTATTCTAATTAATGTTTTTAAAAACCCAGACTGCTTATCTTTCTTTGTAACACTAAAATCACAGTTAATAAGTGCAATATTGTAATTAGTATGTTAGAGTGAATAATATGATGCATTGTGTATCTCTTCTTAGACAGTATATATAGCCAAGTAAATGTACGTTTAAAGCATAGTTCTGACGATGGCGTAAGCCGAAATAGCTATCAACCTTTAACTTTTTAAAAACTGTAGAACTGAAATACCTTGATATTTTACCCTATTAATGGTATACATATTCATAATAATAACTGACAACTAGTATGTTAATTGATTAAAATTAATCATTTTAGTTACGATGCAGTATGCCGTACATCATTGGTGGTGCACGTAGGAGAAAAGACGCTCAAATGCATTTGCAGAGATGGTAGAGTGATGCATATGTCTTATGAACCGCAAGAGCTACGAGATCTCATTTACTGCCAGGTATTTTCAGGACAGTTTTCACCCTTTCGTGTAACAATCGTAGCTAGTATTAACACTAAACAGGGGTGATAGCGCACACTATCAGCGTATAACAGTTGACAACATGCCGTTACTTTAATGCTTAATGCTCATGCACGTACCGCTACGTGCATATAGGCAAGGTTAAGCCTTGGCTAACCTGATTTTTTATTCAAATATTTTTTTATTTACACGCTTTTTTTTTCTCATTACACTTTTTTATTTGTTAGAATATACTTTTACTATGTTTGACTATTTTTTTTTCATATAAAACTCATTCTGTTTCCATGCTAACTTTGAAAAATCAAGATTCACTGATGTCTTACTGTTACTTGACAGTACGAATATTTATTTATTTATATATATTATTTTGTGAAAATTACATTTTTATTAATTTTATCCTTCGTAATAATTGGAAATCGCTGATTTATGTCGAGAAGCTGAACGATCTTTGGATGCTTTAAATCAAAATGCAATTTTTCTATGGAAATGAATGCTTACTTTACTTATATACGTCAACGACCAAGAAAAATAGCACGCGCATGCCACCGCCAGAAAAGTACCGGGACTAAAAATAATATTTTAAGGATAGATCACCGCCGTAGTTGCGATGGATGGGATTTAACTTTACATAATTTATGTACTGATAATAACAAAATATCTATTGATTTAAACGTCTCGCTCACAAAAGTTCTATTAGTAAATTATCCAATTATGAAATCCACAAGCTCATGATTCAGGCATTTTATTCACATCAAAATATCTATGAATGTGGTATGTTTACTTATATTTCATGAATTTATTCATTTTTTTTTAGATATATCAACATCAAATGGTAGCAGTACAAGCAGTCGGTCGATGTATGGGTTGGCAGTTCTTAGCTGGAAGCTCGCATCTCGGTTCGGGACCTGTTGAACCCTTAGGAAATGCATCGTCATGTTTACTGGCATCTCCAAATGGTAATAAAAGTCATACTTTCCACTGAACTTGCTTGATTTAACTATTAATACTTCTCAAAGATGCGAAACACGTGTCGCACTTTGTAACACAAGTGGGATAACAGAGTTATCAATCAATATTTTCGTTTGATTTGGTGGTAACTTTGTGAAAGTTCATCTTTCATATTAAACAAGATTTGATAACTTTGACAAATTGTGACACGTGCTTCGCCTCCTCAACAAACTATTGTCAGCTTTAAAAATGGTTTGTAACTCATCGAAAATATTGATCAATAGCTGTTTCATATATACAATTCTTGTAGAATTAAATATAGTATTTTGATATTTTAACCTAATTGTAATGAAGCTCTACCAAGTAAATACCAATTCAATCAAGTGTTGACTTATGACTTGGATTTTGCTTTTAATTATCTTCAGGTCATGAACCAACATTTTTTAAGGCCTAATCTTGATTCCATCTATAGAAAATATGCATAACCAGCGTTATACATGCGAAACATGTGGAAATGTTGACAATTATTTTTTCATATATGCTTGATGTGATTATCATTTTAACATTTTCATTGTTTAAACAAAAATTTTAATTAATCTATAACTTTTGAGGGTTTTTGAATCAAAGTTTTTTAATTTTTAACATCATGGATCAACCATATTATTTGTATTCCTAAAATAGAACAATCTACACAGAACTTACAAAATCATGTTTTTCTTCTTAGGTGATAGAATGATCTCAGTCCGCTGTGAGCCATCAAGCGGTATTCAAGTTTCCATTGCTCAGTCGCCAAGAAAGGATTTCTTCGCTGGGCAGCTTGTTCAAGAACGGAAATGGGAGCACTTGGGTGGGTCATTCAAAGAAGTTCGATTCGATGAAATGGAAGGCAAAAATTTTCTCAACAAAATGGAGTTACTGATGGCTAGTTTGAGTAGTTCATCGTAAATTTTTATCTTATGTAGTTTTCTGTAATATTAATTTATGTTTGTGAAGAAGAAAATATAATTTTATATGATCATCGTGTTGTTTATTGAAGTGGGTATGAAAATAAAAATATCCAACATTTGTTTATTTTTTTAGTATTCTCAGCGATCATAAATTTCCTCACAGCATTTAGTCGAAAAAGTTATGGCATAAATTCTTTAACATACATTAGTTATTAGCCTCGGAGTGCTGATGGATTGATGCCTGAGACTTCAAGAGCTTAAACTAAAAAAGGATACCCCATGATGCATATTGGCAGAAAAATTGAACCATTAGGACTAAATACAAAAACTATAATGTCTTCTAATAGATAGATTCATTATTTCAACTGCAACCTAGGAAACTATTCCATGTACTAAGTCTTATTGTCTATGCTTATAACCATTGTTCCTTCTAAGATTGAGAGGTTAGCTGTGCGAAAAATTCATAGGTTGCACAGGACAATCCAACTAATCTGCGGCATAATTTGTTATATTTGATAACAAAATTCATTCAATTTTTTTTTACATAAAATAAAAAAAGTCTAAATTAATAAAAATAAACAGAATGAAAGAAATAATCATTAGTCGCTAATAAATTTATTAACATTTTTTATGAACTTATTTAATTTTTATAGCTTTTCATGTCATGCCTTACAACTAATCCTTATATGTATATATATATATATATTAGGTAAAACGGAAAGAAATGACATTTTTTGTTATTGCGACAAAAATAATATTTTAAAAAAAAATGATACAATATTATTCTGTTATATAATTTTCCTCGTTGTCTTTGATCGTCCTCCATAAAAGAGGCAACTTTTTGATACCCTTTTCGTAAAACTCTGGTGACTTACTGGCAAAATACAAATCCAGGTGATTTTTCACCCGGTCAGCGTTTGTAAATTTTTTGTCACGAAGTGAATGCTTCATCGACTTGAAGAGATAATAATCCGAAGGTGCTATGTCCGGTGAATATGAAGGAAGTGGCAGAAGTTCGAAATCAAGTTCTCTTATTTTTTGCTGAGTAATTTTTGCCGCATGAGGTCTCGCATTGTAATGTTGTAAAATCCGCCTATTGTTATTGACCAAAAAAGATCGTTTTTTTAATAACTCTGCTTTTAATCGTTCTAGTTGAGCACAGTATAGCTCTGCCGTAACTGTTTGACCAGATTTCAATAATTCAAAATGTATTATCTTCGAAACATCCCACCAAACACACAACAAAACTTTTTTAACGTCAATGTTGGCCGAGGAGTAGGCACAGGTACTTGATTTGGTGATAGCCATTGTTTTTTCCCCTGGTATTACTGTAAAGGACCCATTTTTTGTCCCCGGTAATTATCTTTCTGAGAAATGGATCCGTTTCGTGCCTGGACAATAGAGAAGCACAGATGGTCACGCTTGTTCCAAGGCCGTTTGAGAGAGTGTGTGTTTTTGAGAGAGCTTGCCTGTGTTTTTTTCCCAATCTTTTCAGATGATCTTGCACAGTTGTTATTGGACAGCCAATGTCGTGTGACAATTCCTTCACTATTTTACGAGGATCAGCTTTCACCAATGATTTTAGGACGTCATCATCGATTTTGAGGGGTCTTCCTGTTTTTGGTTTGTCCTTTAACTCCCTATCGCCACTTTTGAACTTTTGAAACCATCTAAAGCACTTTCAAAGTTTCAAGACGTCACCGTAAATGTCACAAATGGTCTTCGTAGCTTTTTTTGGTTTTAATCCTTTATCGAATAAAAACAGCATAAAACAGCGCAAATGTGTTTATTCAATCTCAGGCTTCTCCATTTTTCCACAACGGCAAAAAAAATATAAAATATGTTGAAATGGAAAGAGTACACACAGAGCTTTAAAATAATACCAACCCCGACGTGTTAGCTCAACGGCAACCGTTGACAAACAGATTTTAAAGTGACGCGCCAGAAAAAATGTCATTTCTTTCCGTTTTACCTAATATATATATATTTTCTATTCAGATCAATTTCTAATTCTGATAGGATAGATAAGAATTTAATTCTAGTTAAACTATCTAAATATTAAATTTCTTATTTATTTTGGTCAATTAGTGGTACTCCAATTTAAAAATATATTTGAATAGTTACATTCGAGTGGGCCGCCAACATGGGTTTTCTGGACCAATCTGGGGACGAGTGCGTGGGGGTTTTCAAACTGCTGAGCGACCGCAGTTCAGGGAACATTGCTTATGACCAGGACCGGCCCTAAGCGTGTACGAAGTGTGCGGCGCACACAGGCACCGGCTCTAAAAATAATCAGAGGGGCGCATATTTTGGTTTTTTGAGGCGCTGAACTTCGGCCGAAGGCGCCTCGCACACAGTCGCAATCCACGGGCTGGCCCTGCTTATGACCATTGTCAAATCTGTGCAAAAGAATATTTCCTGTTGCGTTAAAATTGGACACAATCGTACTTATTGAAACTAGATATACATCATGAATAGGGTTGTCAGCAATGTTCCCTCTAAGGCACGGGTTCCCAGCCTGGGGGTCGCTAAGGGTTTTCTAGGGAGTCGCCTCATTTTTTCGATTTTGGATTTGAACAACAAAAAGAGTTTCGGAGACAATCCGGGGAAAAGTATAGCAAATCGAGGATTTCAAATTTCTCGGTGAGCTAAAAAAAATAAAGATTCTCGGAGACAATCCGGGGAAAAATTATGGCAAATCGAGGATTTCAAATTCCTCAGGGGTCCCCTAGTCACATGGCTTTCATAAAAAGGGGTCGCCACCCAAAAAAGGTTAGGAACCTATGCTCTAAGGCAAGAGGTTAGCTGCGCGTAAATTTCAAAGGCTGCGCGGACCGATCAAATATTAATTGATTAACTGTCTTGTAGTGCGTGCCAACCCGGAATGAGTACGTGGGGGCTTCCCAACTGCTGCGCGGCCGCGCACACACGCAGCTTAGAGGGAATGTTGGTTGTTAGACGTCCTGATTAATCGGGACTGTCACCGGTTTTAAGTCTGTGTCCCGTTGTCCCGAACAAACCTTTCGGGGGCCAAAGTCCCAATTTACAACAAATTACAGGTCTATTTATATTTAAAATACTAGAACAGATTCACAAAATCCCGAGTAAATAAGAATTTCCTAAAAATTACAGTTGATTTTATATTTTCAATATGGCTATTGAATAGCTTGGAGTTTTTGGAAATTAATAAAGTCATTAATAGAAATAAAACATTAAAAAATAAGATAAGGGGATCGGATCATCATTGTTGAATATATTTTTATATTGGATTAACCGTACCTAATGTAACTTCCAGTCCAGTAAAAAAGAACAAAACCCCAACTTTTATTCTGTAATTTTATAATTTGAAAATTAGGATCAAATTTTATTTTATTCATAAAGATTTCGATGTTATGTCTGATGATGCTTCTCAAAGAGGCGAAACAAGCATCACATTTTGTAACCCAAGTGGAATAACAAAGTTTTCAAATTAAATTGTATATTAAATAAGAACTTTCGCAAATTTATCATTGAATCCAAAGAAAATATGGCTATTTATTTCATCAAAATCATAAATAAACAATTTTCCACATTGTCAATTACAAATGTTATGTTTAGCTGCCATTTTGACTCCATCACAAATAAAACAGTTATTCATTTTTTAGAAGAGTGAAATGAAAACTGGAACTGCGTAACTTTATTAAAGCCCAATATAGAAATCCATTATTATTAAATAACATTTCCATGTGATCTGATGCAAAATTATTCACGAAAATAACTTAAGTAGAGTACGTTCAGTTTAACTTTGCCATCGGGCTATAGGGTGACCATGATATAATATATATATTTTTAATAATTAAATTATCCATTTATTTATAACTATATATATTTATACAAGAGAATATCATTTGATGTTAAGTTAAACTAAAAAACATAAATAATAGTTTTTTTATGTATTATGTCGATTTATTGCACACATTTTTTTATTCATTTTTTTAGGATTGTAGCATACCATAATTGACGAATGTTCAATATTCAAAAACTAAGACTCTCCTTTATAGGATGATGGCCGGTTTTGCTCACAACAATAAGAATATCTTTTTTTCCTACCTCTACTCTCTATTCAAACTATATGTGGGGTCCGCGAAGCGGATACTTAGTTTCCTAACTAATATTCTTACTAGAGTGAGTACAGACTTAAGTCTTTATTTCCCTTTCCAGTATGTGACTTCGACTTCGACGACAATGAATGTGAATTCTATTAATTTATTATATGCACTGTGTATATTTAGAAATTTCGATCAAAATAACTACTTACCTACTTAGTACCTACGTACTATCTGAAAACATGAAAAAATTAATTAATCAATAAATATTTACCTAGTCAACATTATCGTGTAATTTTTTTGTGTAGTTATACACATTTATAACCAATTCTTTAGTCTTACCGCACAGTGCTTTACCTCATCCTAATTTCGTTACTTCTGACATTATATTATGGTCGTCCTTATTTTCGAGAGCAAAAAAGCGTGTGCCTGCTACCCTTGCGTCTTTTGACCAATCACAGAAGAAGTAAATACTAATACACCTATACGTTCTGTGTATTATACAGAAAGCGTATCAATGTAGTAAAACGGCAAAGTTAAATAAATTTATCTCTACTTCTGTTGAGGCGTTTTATTAGCAGTTCATATAAATCACATTTAGAGCAGACATGGAAGATAATATATATTTTTTTAAATGTAATTCTTTCAATAGCAAGGCTAGAAAGAAAATTAATACATTGGGCCGACTAGAGTAAAACATGATTCTAATAGAATAAGATGTCAAATTAAATTTTATCTTAATAAAAAAATATTTTATTTTATGAATTAATGCAACTAATTATAGCGTTTTTATCGTTTTTATTGATATCAAATAATATAGTATATATGTTTATTGTAAAATTTCCAATAAGCAAGGTTAGAAATAAATTCATACGTTGGGTTGTATGTTTTTTCAAATAATATTATTAATTTAATTTAATTTTTATTGCTTATTTTATTTTACGAGCTCAAGCAACTAATTTCGGCGTCCATATCGTTTTTATTGATATCAAGTAATGTTTTTCAAAAAGATAATTAGTTATAAGATAATAAATTGAAATCATTGATATTTGAAGAGTAGTGATGAATATTTTATTCTTTTTTCTCATTAGCAAATTGAATTATTTAATTGTTATTTTACTTATTTATTGTTGTCTCACTTATTAGGTAGGATATAATATTATAAAAACGTTTTTTAAGTATTCACTATATAAAGTATTAATATTTTTAGTCAAAATTAAATGTGTATTTTTGTATAACGACAACAATAAATAAAATACAGTGAAGCTAGCGATGTTCATGTTTATCCATTTATTGATTTAATTGTATACCCCATCTGCTCTTTATGTATGTGAAAGAAAAGGACAAAAGCTAACTTAGTTTGCGCGGGCCCGCTAGCGACGCTTTCCAACTGCGCCATTCACCTATTTTGAAGATTTTCAGCAGGCTTGGTGCGATCTCGTCTCCGAATTCCAGTTGCGGTAAATTACCACCAAATTAAATGTAACGATTGGCAAACGACCGATGCGGACTCCGCCGTCGTCTGTTAAATCCGACTTGTTATTTTTTTGTAGGTTACCGGCGAATATTACAATAGAATTTCGCGGCCATTGCCGATTTTCCCGACATAAAATGGCCTCTCAATTCTATAGGAATATCAAATATCGAAATCGCCGCTTATCGTTTTGCTTCTGGCCGGACTCGCTAGCGTATTCCGAAAATGTGCTCGCAGTCTGGTGCAGACGTTGTAGTTTTACAGAAAATCCTTCAATATCGGACCGGTCTCGCCTTCAGGGTCATTTTGACATTTCTGACGAGCCGACCGCTTCCGTAGCTCCGGATTATTACGGTCGCGCTCCGTCTGCTGGCGACTCAGGCAATTTTCGAAATAATATTTAGCATGACAGTCGTAGCGCATAACAACTTCGCCCAAATCTTCGTATCTGCTCCACAGTGATCTCCGAACTACCATCGACATGAGCAGCGGCGGCGGTGGCGGTTACTCCGAGGGCACCCGGGTGTACGTGGGAGGCCTCTCGGAGAACATCAAGAAGGAAGATTTAGAAAAAGAGTTCGACAAGTATGGGAAACTCACATCTATCTGGGTCGCATTCAATCCGCCCGGCTTCGCATTCATCGAGTTCGAGAACCTGGATGAGGCGGAGAACGCCTGCGACGGCCTAAATGGCTCAGATGTTCAGGGCTCCAAATTAAGAGTGGAGATATCCCGACGCCGCAACAATCGCGGTAGCGGTGGAAGAGGCGGGGGCACCTTCAGGGGTAGCCGGGGTGGCGGTGGGGATCGGGGAGGCGGGGGCTTCAGAGGTGGATTCCGGGGAGGATTCAGAGGGGGCTACGACAGTGGTCGAGGGGGTGGCGGGGGAGGCGGAGGGTTCAGAGGTCGAGGAGGCAGAGGTGGGGGCAGCCGAGGAAGCTTTGATCGTGATTCCCGTGACTTCGGCAGCGGTGGAGGAGGAGGCGGAAGAGGGGGCTATGGCGGAGGCGGTCGAGAAGGCGGCGGCGGTGGCTATGGGGGTGGAGGCGGAGGAGGAGGCGGCGGTGGCGGCAGGGAGTACGGATCTCGCGAGAGCTATGGCAATGGGGGCAGCGGATACAATGGAGGATCCCGCTTCCGCTCTCGATCACCAGTCGGCAGAGGAAGGTATTAAACCTCACAACAGTGCCTTCATTTACCCACCCTTCACTTTCACATCGCATCTACTGTCATTATTAAGTCTACTTAAGTCCCTCTTGAAAATACTGTCAAACCTGAGAGATTCCTCTCTCTCGCCCTTACCCGGGAGGAGCCGCCAAACCCTCAACCCCCTTACTAGAAATTGTTGGATGTTGCGACGTTTGAATGAATTTTAGCGGACGAGAATTGAAGGAGGGCAAGTACGGCAGTTACTCTCCGCCGGCAGGTTTCGAACGATACTAGCCCGCCGGTCGAATGTCTCCGTCTGGGACGACGCCCTACGCTCCGTCATTAAGGTACGACAATCTACGATATCACAATGACTTAATCTGTAATCAGTAAACCCGCTTCGCATTTTCCGCATTCTCCGGAATCGGCTTTCAATATAGCCCGTTTGACCGTCAATGTACATGTTGTTGTTTTATTGCAATGTTTGCAGTCCGCCGACGACTCCGACGCTTCGCTAGATAAAGAAATTCCATTCTCCGATACCGCCGTCCACCATCCACGACGGGAAAATAGACCATCGAATATTTATATTTTTCTCCGTGACTTCGTTCAATTTAATTTTTAATTCTTCGTTTTTATGAAACTGATTTTTTTAAGATAATTTTCAATATAAAACAAAAAAAATACAAACTCCAAAAAATGTCTCCGACCGTCGATCATTTCTTCCAACTACCCTCGCTGAAACATGCGCAAGCATAAAGCATTCGTCATAAGTATGTAACGGGAAAGTTATTAACGACGATCAATTGTGGCCTCCATGCTCTGTTCATTTTGTTTTTAAAAATTTTGTTGGCTCTGTTTAAGAATCTTAACTTATTCACTGGTACTGAAGAGATTTTTTCATTTCTGAAAATGTGTTGCTCTCGCTATGTGAAATTATAGTAGTTTTCAGCTTTTCTTGTGTGTATCATGGTGAAATTATTGAAATTACTTGATTTAATCATAAAAAATAATCACTTAAAGCTGACTTGTTCACAATAAATGAGTATATTTACTTGGTCATATAGTCAGTCGTTTTTAAAATAGAATACTTAAACTAAACTTTCCATCATACTCGAGGGATAATTAATTACCATGCGTAATTTTTTTTAAGAACAATATATTAATTTTATTCAGAGTCTATGGTTGTAAAGAATATGGTTTATAGCTGGTTACTGCACCATTATTTCAACGCCTGTACTTCTCTTGAATCGGATCGCACTGAAGTCTGCTGAAATTCAAACTAAGAAGCAATTTTAGATTGGCAATGCCAACAATTCAAATTCTGCAGAGTAAATATGCAATATAATATTGCTAAAATTAAATAGTAAGTTCATTTAATGAAGGTAGCCAAATTTGAACACACTTCAGATGTGTGTCAAGTGGCAAAAGCGTTCTTGATTATAGGGAAGATTCCTGAAGGTGGTAAAGCTGCACAAGTGAAGTGAGTATGATCATGTCTTTTTTACAGTTTTATGTTTAAATTTTGTTCAAGGTAAGATTTTATGTTTATCCAATTCTATTCAATCTAGCTAACTATTCTTTCAATAGTTGATTGGTGAATTTATATTTAAATGGGTAATGTGTTAATTATTTAAAAAAATACACAAGATCTTGCTATATAGATTCATTCTTTGCATTTCCTCCGAAATAATTTGTTTACAGATTACGCTCAAGAAATAAGTCAGTTCAAAGTCCAAGCACGCCATGGCAGTTTTAAATTCGTGAACAATTTTTCCGTATTTCTCAGCCACATGTTGCCACTGCATAAATTGCCTAAGTCTGTCGAGTGATGTATCTGCCGCGGCGCTTTTTTCATTGTCGATAATCTATCAATTCACATTGCTTGGGTAGGTCCATGCTCTCTTCAGGTAAATTGGCGTCAGACAGTTCGCAATCTGTTTATGCCCAAATATCTAACCATCAAAGTAATATATTGGACTAAGTTGTCGCAGCTAATTAATTTACCGCGAAATGCTGACGGCATAAGATGTCGCTTTAATTATATTCATAGAAGTATGTAAGTAAACGAAATTAATATAAGCTTGATGAATATAGGCAGATTTTCGGAATAATTGTTTTAAATACTTGGTCGTGGAATTTTAGAAGTAAATGTCCTTGACGTCAAGTTAAAGCAATGTATGTAATATATAGTATTAAAACTCCGCAATCGTATATGGAATATTCTGGATTGTTCCTTTGTCCACGCCTTAAATTCTTGCCAGTTGAAGAAAAATATTAATCTTCCATTACATATTTTAAATCATGTCGTTTTTAGTTTACATTGTGAAGTTTTTCGGCGTAATGATCTATGACGCGCTACAAGACAAATTTATCACATATTTAACTAGTGACAAGAGCAGAAGTTTTATTTTTGTTGAAAATCACATACGTTTCTACTTTTAAAGAGGTTTTAACTACGGTTTTGAATAAAAGAATAAATAACACCATCCATTATCGTTGAGGATCTATTCGCTTGAATAAAGAGATAGCTCAGTATTGTATTTAGGTTATACGATTAGTGTGATTAATTCGTTAAATATTTAACGCAAAATTACGTTGTACACCTTGTAAAGACATTTTTGTTTGTTTTCAGTAGAGAAAATATTAATGCTCAGACTATTTTTTGGTCGAATACGGTTGGAATTTTGTCACAAGAACATATTTACTATTACATTAGACGTTCACGTGCGTTTGAGCATGTTATGAATGAAAGAAAAATGTTTCTAAACGAAGCGTGCTAAAGTGTTATCTCGCTTTGAAGCACACTAGGGCGCCGTCGTCCAGGATAAGGTAACGTATGTTCTTTATGCCTAATGTGCACAAGGAACTGACGTCACAAAAGCGTGGACGACTCCATGCCAATGTATAGTTCCCTATTGAGTAGGTAGTATGTATTTGTAAAACGAGAAGGATCTAAAACAATGTGTGTGTATTTTTAGGCACAGGCAACTACATAATCGCGCGTGAAAGCGCCTGCATGCCTGTGCAGCCCGCTATTCCAAAATTTTCATGGCTAAATGTGTTTTATTTTGTAAAAAATAATGATATATAATCAGAATATATTTTCCTTAAAATCATTTCTCAAAAATAAGTCTTAAAGTAAGTAAGTAAAGTAAAGTAAGTTTATTCATAATGGCTCAAATGTCTTAATTAATATGATAAGACAAAAATTAAGAAAAGTTCTGTTTCAAAAGAATTGTGTTCAATTTTTAAGACCCATGTTTCAGTGTCAGTAGTTGACCATCTGAAAAATTGAATGTTCCAGTAGTTGACCATGTTACTTCACCAAAGTAAAAATAGAAAAATGTATTTATTTAAGCAGCTTAGTACATATATAGTAAATTATAGGCTCAGCAACTTCCACCACATATAAGACAAGTGATTTTTCTCACAAAAAAATCTTTGCATATTCCAAATAATGTCCAATTCCGGAATTGAAAAAACATGCAAACAAAAACATGTAATTGTCACGAATCCTCTTTTTTTTTAGCTCACCGTGGAATTTGAAATCGACGATTTGATATAATTTTACCCGGAATTGTCACGGATCCTCGTTTTTTTTTTTTTTTAGCTCACCAAGGAATTTAAAATCGCCGATTTGGTATACTTTTACCCGGAATCGTCACGAATCCTCTTTTTTTTTTTAGCTCACTGAGGAATTTTAAATCAACCATTTGGTATACTTTTTCCCAGGACTGTCGCAAAACCTCGTTTTTTCTTTTTTTTTAGCTCACCAATGAATTTGATATCCACAATTTGCCAATTTCGTCACACTTTTCGGAATTTACTCATAATTTCTGAATCCCGGAATCACGACCATGTCAATCCCGGGATTTCGGAATCAGAAAATTGAACGGGATCCCAGGATTACGGGATCCCGAATCCCGGGATTGGATGCCCAAGATACTACCTCCTTCCATTCATAGCTAAGTAAATCAGGCCGCACTAACCATTTCTATAGTCTCCCACACTTTTGCATCGATGAAATAGTAGCTGCTGCTTTAGAAATACGAACGATTTTCCCCGAAAAGTATTCTCCTTCATATAAAAATACTACATGTTCATTAATAGCGTTCATAACAGGCAACCACCGAGTTTTAGGTGTAAAGCTTTCATCGCTAGACTCGTGGCATTCACTTTCCACTGACTCTGAAATGTCAACATTTGAGTAAGAAGACTGAAGAAAATTGCATCTTTTTCCGTACTGCTTTCAATTTCCTCAATTTTTTTTCATCCTTTGCTCGCTCATTCAGATCTTTTTTCCTTTGCCTCTCTGTAGCTCGTTCTTTTTTCAAATATTCCATTGTTTTTTCTTTTGGCTTAGGAAATACTCCTGGCATAGTTTTCCTAAAACAACGGCAGGGATTTTTTTCTCTTTTCGCCTTTTTCTTGGATTTTTCTTCCTCATTACCAGGGAAGAAAAAATGACTCTTGAATGGACTAGAAACATTTAATGGACTAGCCATGGGTTCACTAGTAATTGGAGACGACATATCATCATTAGTCGTAAGACTAGCCACAAATGCACTGGCGATTGCAGAGGAAACATCTTCACAAATCGTTGGACCAACCACATGTGTACTGGTGATTGGAGACGAAGCACCATTACAATTCGTAGTATTCCACGCGGCCAAATTGCAATGATCTGAAAAAAATACACAAAAATCCAGTAGTTGACCCTATGTCATCTACTGGATAGAACAGTCCTGCATTCTATTGCTCAGTCTAATTCATAAATAATCATCATTCCACACTTATTAATGACAAAATTGTTAAAAAATTGGTGATATATTTTTTTATTAATTTATCGAGTAGTTAACCCCCCCCCTGGTCAACTACTGAAAAAGCATGAAAAAATGTTTGAGTAGTTGACCTCCCTCCAAACTAGCTTTCCTGTAAATATAACCAAAAAATTAAAAATGATCTCAATACTTCAATATTATGGCTGCCCGTAATACATTAACTTGATATTATAAAGTCAAACACATTGAATTGCCATATAATTATATTTACTCATGTCCTTAACAATGTCCTTAAGAAATGTCAAATAAAACACTTACCTCACTAGGTTTTATTTTCAAATGGCTGCCATTGCACTAAAATGACATATATGATGATGGGTTAGTTTCTCAATCTGACCACAAATGGCTTGACTTGTCTAAATTTTACAATTTAGGGCAATCCCGCGTCTGCATTTCTTATTTTGTGCAATTTTATTTCCAAAAAGTCAACTACTGGTACATGGTCAACCACTAGTACATTTACCTTAAGTACTGATAGATCGATTTCAAAAATTAATAAGTTGAGTTGGATACCACTGGATATTATTTGCATTGAATTTACTTTGATTAAAAAAGACAACAGAAATCGATAATTTACGCGAAATAAGAACATGACATCAGTTTGAAAAGTCATAATATTATTTCAAATGGAAAAAATTTGAAGATATCAGAAAATTTAAAATAGTATATCAACGAATTTTAGTAATAATATTTCGTAATTTCATGATTTTATCAGATTTCTAAATCCAAACGATTGTTGTTTTTTTTAAATTTACTTGTCGGCAATTGAATTTTCTAGAGAATCACTGGATTTTACGGGATTGATAGTTCTGGTGTGGTGTATAGGATATTTACCGGACTTCTTAAGCTTCCTGTTAATCAAGACTTTGCTATGGCGCAACATAGATGAAATTAGCAAGCTTTATAACTGGGCCCATTAATGCGCGATAAGAAACACAATCGCGCGTGCAGCGCCCTGCTGTACAGCCTGCTACACCTGGGAGAAGTTGACGTACAAGTGTAACCTCTTTATACTATATATCCTATCGTGTAAACGAAACGCGCGAGTGTCATCGCCTCGCACCTATGTACATGCATGTTAATATTATGTGAATATGTATACCTTTTGAATGTTCTTTATATCTAATGGTTTCTTTTGACAGTTACGATATGGGCATAAATGGCAATTTGACAACCTTTTTTATCGCTAATTTATCTTTTTTATATTTTATAATAATCACGAACATACTTATCTATAAAGAAATTTACATTCTGCCTATTTTATTTATTTATTACAGTTCATAAAAAAATCTATTCCAACTAGATAATGAAAAAATGAGATATCATTCATTACATAAATCTATTGTTAAAAATAATAAATTAATGTTATTCTTCCAAAAAGAAGCTTCGATATCAAAATTAACAAGAGAAAATGTTCCTAAATTCGTTTATTAATGATGGGAGTAGCGTAATTTGTATACGCTTATTAAAAAACCTGTTCCTTTCTTTTGTTCAACTACTTAAAATAGTTGAGGGCCTTTCCAATCAAGTCTGCCATAGACTAATTATAAAAAAATGTCAAACAAACAATATTATTACGAATAGTCGACTTAAAAGCACAATAAACCGCCATGAAACTCCATGAATGAAAAGTTGGGGAAGTTGAAGAAATTCGCATAACTTATACACGCGTACGACGAGTACTAGTGGTTTCACAGGTGTGGGACTGGAATAGGACACATCTCTATTATACCGCCATTATTTTTTAAAAATCCGCGCGAATTACAAAAAACTTTTTTTGTTTAAAAATGCTTCTCAATGGTCATTATTGTTATACAACGCGCTTTTAAGTCTTTACGTTTGCATTGCTTAATTCTAAATTTTAAAATATATTCGTATTTTCACAATTTTTTGGTGCTGTGTGAAGATATTGCATATCGGTCTACACCACAAAAGTTTACCGATCCACGAGTTTAAATGTATACATTATTTTCTAGATTGGATAAATGATAGTTATTACTACCTTTGCCTTTATAATAACTCAAATATTACGGTATACAATATATAGCAGTGCCATGCCATGTCATCAATTAATTATTCGCATAACACTAAAAGATATCGAACGAGACACCGTTATCGGTCGGCCGGTTCGTGCAGTCAGTGGTAGTTCGTTCGGTGGCTCCGCAAGTCGCAGGTTACCGTGGCACGTTCGAGAACCACCGCAGCACTTTGTTTACCTCTCGACAGGTAGTAGGGGGTGAATTTCGAAATACCTGAGTAATATTGTTGATCACGTGACCGCTACATCTTGACTGGCCGTTGGCCGCGCCTACTCTCGTTTTTGTTTTAGTCGTTATGCATCATTCTCAGTTATCGTAAATAATTTCACTAGTGATACAATACGTGAGTTTTCAGTTTTGTTCATTCAATTATCGATGTCGGCCTTATTAGAAAGTAATTTCTTCGAATAACAACGAATTTCCCAAAGCCTTTGTGATTGAGTCGTGGTGTTTACGTCATGTTTGGGATATAGCAAATAAAATCAGTGAGGAAAAACTAATAACACATTAGATTATCTGTAGTATTTTCTAATAAGAATATTTATCTCACTTGGGATGTAATTCGCTTAGTTTTCAACATACCTACAAAGTGTTAAAATTTTAAATGTAGGTGGGCTAAAATAAACTTTTTTTAAAATGGATCAATCGTGTTATTGTCCTGCAAACTGTGTTAGAATACAGAGAAACAATAATAGTCAATATAGTAACACAAAACACAAGTGGCGGACTACTATTAACAACCCCGTGTTAACTTTAGTGATAGGGTTCGTGTGCGTTATCAGGGCGACAAATAGCCAAACTGTTAACTTTTCACCAACCCCGAGCTACACCGAACCGAACAATTTCATAACCCAGGATCCCGGCTTGACGGAACTTCCAGGCGGTACCATCAAAGATGGGCAGATCATTTGGAAACTCAACAAAAGCCCTTACTTGATGAGGGAGGACTTGATCGTGGAGAAAGGCGGAGAGCTGATAATTGAGCCTGGCGTCGAGATTAGGTTCGGTCCCATGGTAGGGATCACTGTCAGGGGGCAAATTACAGCTATGGTAAGTTCTGCATTCAAATTTTTGTTAGCAAATTTGAATCTAATTAGATACTCTTAAAATAAAAATCCAAATAAATCTGCCCATTTTACAATTTAATAAGTAAATATTTTATCTACGATTAATGAAGAGAGAAGCACGGATAGCATAAAAACGCTTTTTAAAATACTTTAAAAAAAACAGGTCCATGTCCATACAAAGGGAGAGACAGGTGTCTTGTCACATAACTCAAGTTTTCGCACCATAAATTGTTTACAAGTTATGGAGATTCTTCGGCTTGTATACAAATTGTCAATTAATTTTACTAAGTGTGATATTTTAAATGAAGTTTCGAGGGTTGAAAAGAAAAACGATTTATTTAAGATAGTGATACAAAATTGCAAAAACTTTTGGAATGAATAAATCCGCTGTACGTTCAGTAAAAAAATGCCTGCCTTTGAATATTGATAGTCTCGATTTTTTCGGATTTCTTTTTCCCGAAAACATTTTTTTCCATTTTCCTATGCCAGGGGCTCCAAATTATTGAGGAATTCCTTCCCGGGGAAGAATTTCAGAGTTCCAGGGGGGGGATCGTTGAAACGCTAGAGTCTAGTTTTTTTGTAAAGTTCTTTACAAGTATTATTTTAAATGCATCATGACATGCTCATCAAACTACTTCACATTCACTCGGACTCCATTTTTGAATACTCTGTAATTCTACTGTTTTAAAGTTTTTGTTCATTTAAAAAAAAATGCTTCACTAATTACAGTTTAATTAGTTAGTAAAAAATCTTAATAAATTTATAATGTTATTAACATAAATATATATTATATTAAAAAAGAGTTTAAAACTGCGTATATGCATAATATTTCGAATTTTACCTTTTGTGATAGACTACCTTGGGTAGAGAAGGAATTGTATTCTGAAAAAAAATGTAAAGGGTGAACGAAGCGAAAAAGGTTGGGAAGCCCTTTTCTATGCGTTATATGCCTAGTGTCTGCCAAACTGTGTGCCGCGACACACTAGTGTACCGTAAGAAGTCTCAGGTATGCTACGAAGGAAGAATCCTCAAAACTGTTAAAAATTTTCTTCGATTTTAAATAAATTAAACACCTTCATATTCAAATAAATATTTTTCACGTCCGTCCATAGTGATAGAAGCGACACAAGGATGCAATGCCGATGGTGTATACGCAGTGTAGTCTTATTTTCCATCACTTGCTTATCAAATGTACCAATGGGTCATCAACCATTCGTAAGATTCGACAGTACCCACCTGACACTAACAGAGGAGGAAATTTTAATATGTTTAAAATCGGCTCTGTGTACAAAGCCTCATTTTCTGAGCTAGAGTTGTCAACATTTTGGATATTACTAAGGAGTCAATATTTTCTATTAGCTACAGCAGCAATTAAATCTATGTTGTCGGAGATCATCGCACAATCTGGTTTATCACGTGGAAATAATAAAAAAAACGAAAGCGTTTACAGATGGTAGATGAGGAGTGTTTGTTTACCTTATTTAGATCAGCATTTTGTCAAACTTCTTCCTAAAATCAATTGCATCCTTCTCACTAATAAAATTATTACCACATATAGACATATTATATATGTTGATAAAAATGTTAATATTTTATATAATATTTTAAAAATGTTACATACACCACAATTTTCTGTATTCATATTAATAAGGTACGTTTCCTTTTTAATGCATTTTTATTTGGTGTGCCACGGAACAAATCCTATTTACCAGTGTGCCGTGAAGTAAAAAAGTTTGACAGACACTAGCCTAGGTTAACCCAACCTTCATATCGCGTAAACCAATGGATGGGTGCACTCATAATTTTGTGAGTACATATTCGTTTACTCATTTTTTATATTTTTTATATTACTTATATTTCTTTCTAATTACACTTGTATGGAAACATACTGCACATTCTTATCTAATCTTTAATGCTCTTCCCAGCCTGAAAATCGATTAACAGGTGAACGTAGATAATAATTAGCTTTGTATGATGTTCATGCTCCGTAGATTTAGATAAGTTATTCACAAATAATAAAATTCCTATCCAGAATTTTCCCGATAATGTTCACACCGCAAGCCAATAATATTATAAATTGAAGGTCGAGCACGATTATATGTATATATTAAATTGTTATGTCGTTAGTCACATTTTTTATGTGACACGAAAATACATGAATCATTCAGATGACTAATTTAATCAATAATTTATAAACGTATCATATCCTTGCTATAGAATATCTTATCATTAGTAGGTACCCAAATTATAATTAGATAACAGCATACTGTCAAAGTTGCCTTATAAACATCGATTTACATTTCAATTAAAATTGGAATAAATTACAGAGCAAATTTAAAAGAATATTTTTATATCCTATTTGGGGAAGGAACTTTGTTTTTCAACGTCGATTCTTAATTGTTTTTTTTTTGACTAACAACGGTCATCAAACATTTTTAGCGAGCTACTTGTAACTTGCAGTTTGTGATGGCTCGTCTTAGTAAATGTTGAAAAAATCAATTCCTTACGCCAGCAATTTCCAACCTGGGAGGCGTGGACTATTGCAAAGGGAGGCGCGAACAGCTCAAAATATTTATTTACTCTTTAAAACGTGTCTTTATTACTATAAAAAATAAAGGATGGGGAGGCGCGGTGATATTTTTTTCTTCGAGGGAGGCGCAGTAACATAAAAGTTGGAAACCACTGCCTTACGCACAATAACGTCATTTTATGCATTGAATTCTTCATTTGATCAGTATTTATTTTAGGTAAATAATGAGAATTACTTGACAAGTATTTTAGATTTCAGAATAAGTTTTCATAAGTTTGAACTTGTATACCACTGACGATATATCTCTATATCGAAATCTCCGTATGCTGTGGAATAATTCGATTCCAGCAGTAAAATATAATAACTTAAAATTTAATTAAAATTATACGAACGTTGTTATTGTAATATTAAAATGAATTGAAGGCACTAACTACAGCATAATATAGCAATTAAATGGAAAATCATAAAAACAAGATTGAATTTGTTGCTTATTCCTTATTTGAACGTCATTTAAAAATTGTATTTGAATTGAAAAATAAATGAATGCAGCCTATGTCAATATAATTTGGGTTTCTATCGGAGTTAAATCAGGAATTTCATGGCATTGCATATATTTCGGGTATTATAAAAATACTACTAAAGCAGAACGGGTCCTGTAGCATCCGGTAGCTTTCAATAGGTTTTTGATTTATTACGGTGATGCCACAGTACAATATTGTATTGTAAGGTACAGACTGTAATGCATGTCTGCCTATTAAGTGTACTAGATTTAAAAAAACGCATCATTAAAACATTCGAGGAAATGGAATAGTGTTTAGGGCCTAAACACTTCCATTTAGCAACAATTAATATATTAAATTAAACGATTTTTCTTATAACTGTATACAGTAAATGATCATGTAATGCACTTTACAAAAAATAAATATCGAAACCAGCTGACAGATGTAATCATGCGAAGCGACGATGCGGCTTACATTTTAAGAGATAACTGTTGAACAATCTCCATTATCATTGCTTATAAATAAATAAATAATGTCTTTTATTGAATATGAACATACAAGTTGATCATATTTTTAGTAAATGCAACCGCTCTTTTCATCACATCTCAAAATTCGTACTATCTATCATCTATTATCGTACATTGGGCGTGATTGACGAATCTAAGTTTTGAAAACTAAATAAAATTAGAACAGTTGTTTGTAGTATTTTATACTGAAATCTAGTTTTCCCTACTCCTCCTGAGTGAGCGTCACGCAGGGAAATATTACTTGACTGCGTGCATACTTAGTACTTACATTCAGAGAAAGTCAATTTCTCTTATTTCATTTCTTTATCTACGACAATATTAATGGCAGGTATCTAAAACAAATTTCAGCCCAAGAAATTTACTTCTAAATTTAAAAAAAATAATGTTGGTGCAAAAGAATTGGTATTTAAAAAATATTAATTCAAATCACTACAACCATAGACAAATAAAAATAAAAAAATAGTATACAGTTTTCAGTAACGGAATAACATTTATTTATAAAATTTTAACATTGTTTGCTTATAGCTGTAAAAATAATTTGGGAATGTGTTTAGTTTTAAATACGATTTATGATTTTAATCATATACTCAATTAAAACATACCTTGTATTTCTAATTTTATTCCGGCGAAAATACATCGTATTTTAATGCGATTAGATCTACAGATTTATTGTAAAATTAATCCCAATAATAATTTGTGTAGTGTAAGTGGATAACGAAAAAATAAAATAAATGAACGTTGTATTAACAGTCAATGGCTGCCCAAAAACAATACATTCTGCACACTTAGTATAACATTTTAAATTTATTTTTATTGTGTGTTGTGTCCGGGGGGATTGCGTGAGTTAAATTATTCTATCATGGAAGTCGATAATCGAGAGATTTATGGTGAATAAACGCAAAATAAACTTGGAAGATCAACAAAAATACACACCTACAATCGCTGGCTCGCGTTTGTGTTTTGTTTTGTAAATCGACAATTAAATGTACTATGAAAGAGTTACTTATAAAAAAAAACAGCTAAAATATTTACAACGCAAATGAATGAATACAGACTGCTATTAAAAAAAACAAAAATACCAGCAACCCATGCAGATAATCATCTGTATGCAACACACCATATAAAAGCATACCTGCAAATTCCTCTAATTTTATCGACATCCGTTCTCAATTTCCTCTCGGGGTGTGATTGGAATTTCAACGTTTTTCAAAAGAAAAAGAACAATCTTATCGTCCAATTGTTTTATTCGTATGTAAAGCACATATGTATATACGTTTTAAATTTCGTTGATAGTGTTATTCATATCGACTGTGGAAAGGAAAAAGGACGTAACCCACAGTTTTTTCAAAACAGCTTTTTTCGATAATCACAATGTATCAAACTTGATACAAGTTCTATCAAAAGAATGTAAGGTGCAAATGCCGAATTAGTATCTAAATTTTGCTTTTAAGTATGAAAAAAGATGAGCTTGTAAACATTAAAACCAAGAAGAAAGACTGAAAAAAAGGTTTTTCATGGACAATTTCTTTAATAAATATTAGATTATGTCAATTAAACACCAGTTTAGAAGTCTCCGTGCACTTCCAATTTGTATATATTTCATAATTTACATATGGCCCAAAATCATCAAAACACGTTTTTTGCCTCCTGTAAAATTTGTTGTGTGGGTTACGTCGTTTTTCCTTTACACAGTCGATATCATTATTAAATTTATTTAGCTACGTGAAAAAACACAACAAAAGCAATATTTAAAAATACAAATAAATATTTCATTAAAGTTTTGCTAGATAATATAAAATAGTGTTGATGAATTAGAAAGATATATATATTTTCTAATGATCAGTAAAACATTTAAATTTATTATTCTTTCATGATTTTTTAATTATATGTTAGATGTGTAAAACATTTTAATTTTGTGTAGTTATAGAATCACTTACATATGTGTACTATAATTTTGTAAATTCTTTTCAATGTCAATTGTTGTTTACACCTTTAAATTATATTTCTTGTCAGTCGACAATGCTTGCAATGAGCGAAACCGGTCCTAACTTTTTAAATAAAGTGAAATATAGTATAAAGGAATATTGTAAGTAGGTATCTTAAATTACCGTAAGCAATATTTTTTCTAGTCCTCCAAAGAAATCAATCACATTCCATATTCAGCAATGAGTCAACTCGACTACACATGAAATTGTAACTTTTATAAAATAATTAAATAATATACCTCCGGCTTTATTGCAGCTAAATATAAGTATCATGATCCATTGAGATACGAATATTTGAAGATATACACGTGCCCATAACGTAGATATGATAGCTGTGCTTAACACCTTATATTACACTTTATTATAATATATCTACGTAAACACACTTAGATGCTATTACTAGATTCTTACAATAAGTCATTGTAAATTCGGCAAGAGGATTGGAAAGGTAATACAACTAATCCAGGAAGCCAGTAAACGTGTAAACTATGTGCAGTAAGCTTGGTAATTCACAATAAAAATATATGGATTTGTAACATCATCTCTACAAAAAATAAACTTCAACTGTATTTTTTAAATCTGTATTCTAATAAGAGTTAACTATGTACTTCGAAAGTTTACGTTTCCCAAAAAAAGTTTGCTGAGAGATTATTTTTATTTATTTCATAACTTGGAAATGCTTACCGTCCAAAACTGTAACAAAAACTGTGCGGAACATATAAAATTGTGTTAATCTTTTATACGTGTTGCCAAGAGTTTATAATAAAGTTTATTGTGAAATTATGTTTTTTTCCGCCCTGGCATGAATGAGCAAAGAAATATATCAAGCATCTTTTAAATAGTTTTGTTTCGTGAATACAAAATAGGTAATTTTCCCTTTAAACTTTGCGTTATAGATAATAATATGTTAAGACTTAGTTATTACATCAACGCCGTGAACATATACATCCATATTGACAACGACTATTTAATTCGTTTTGTATATTTGTTTATTTTTTGATACGTCTGAATACTGTTACAAGCAATGCGCTTAATTTATGAACAATAGCAGAATCGATGTTCCAGTCCAGATACCTTCCAGATCACAAAACTACCGTTACAATTTCAAAGCGAGCGAGTAAGCAAGAGGCTATTAATCTGAGTGAATCTTCTAAGTTCACAAGAAATCTCGAAATTAAATTATTTCTCTGCCCTCTGCTCCGTGCCAATCTCACTAATTTGTACCAGCTGACCCCGTGATTAACCTTGCGATGCCGCATCCTTCTCAGGCTCGAGAAAAATTATAAATTCACCTACGCTCGACTTTACTACAACTGAGTCACGAAGAAACGTGTTTATCTAGTGATGCGATAATTTTAAAACACAATGAGTCGAGCTCCACTGCCACTGTAGCCTGGAATTATTTTTTTCCCATTACGGTAAAAGATAGACGCCGGCCGACGTCTTTGGCGTGTCAAGGTATTTGCAATGTGAAGGGACTGAAATAATAGCGGTTGTATCTCAAAGCCAGGGGGCAGGGAGGGACAAATATCGGTCAAATCTTTTAAATTTTATAGAGTTAAAAATTCTATAGGTTTAGCTACGCATTTCAGATTATGATGCAAGTGCAGAAGAGATTTTATTAAAAATCAATTGGTCCTAATCATATTAAATAGATATGGAATTAGTACAAAAGAGTGCTTCATTTTTTTAATATAAGTATTTGCTCGAAAAGGACTGGGGGGATGATAACAATTACTTTAATGCCGAGAGTTTTAGTTGCCTAATTTGGAAATTTATATAGTTTATATTTTTATCATTATGTGTCACATTATAAGATAACGTTTGTTTTTTTATCTGATAACAGCTTGCAATCAATTTTTGATTTGATTACATAGGTACAATATTTATTAATATGGAGTATATTTACAGTAACTAGTAAATAACTATGATACATGCGTGAGTAACATTTCTTTTATCTTTAGTCATTAGTTGAATGAATAAGTAAGAAACGTCTTAAAACCACAATGTCGTCACACGTGATAAACGTTGTACATACTGAAGAAAACCGCTAGAAAAACAAAACAATGATAAAATTGGTTTTCACTTTTCATTGATCTATTTATCGCAGCGCTTAATAAAATTGGATGTATACAATTTACAATCATGTCGATCGTTGAATTGTCATTTTTGCAACACTAAAAAACACAATCGTATTTTTTACTTACAAAGCAATTTACAGTATTTTCGTAATGAATTTAAACAATGAGTGCTCGGATTTAGAACATTTTATCAACTTGGGCAACGAATGCCTGATTGTCGAATAGGTAAATTAGGCACTTAACTGCGTTTTTTATTACCCATTGTATTTATTATTTTTTTAATTGATTCGTAACGGATGACGTATTAATGAAATAAAATATATTGACAACATAGGTTTTTTTAATTATTATTCACTGATTCAAAATGTAATAATTTATTTCGTTGTATCCAATATCGAAACTAATATATTTGAGTCTCACCCTTTATTTATTGTGTTAAATATTTATTTACCATTTAACAGTTAATTTAACAGGTCATCTTCATTTTGATGTGTCACTTAAATTCACAACTTAATGTCAAAAAGTAAGGCTCCTAAAAATTTGAGGCCTTTGGCAGCTCCCCTTCTGCCGCTACCTCTTATTTTTCCTGAAATTTATTCAATATAAATTATGTAGTACATTTCAAAGTGCATAGTGATCATAATTAAACATTATATTAAACCTGAAGATAAAACGCGGTGCTTGAATACCGTTTATACTATGCAAAGACGTTGACCCTTACTAAGCTGTCATGGCACGAGTTTGCTTGGTATGGTATAAGTAGTGCTTTTTTTTTTAAAAAAAAGGTGCTTGAACTTACTTCTTGTCAAGATATGTGTAGTATATGGCTTCCTATTGGAGGTATTTCAACAGTGGTTTTTACGATAACTGCTTGTTAATCAGTTGCTCAAATTTTCTTTTTGTCTTTCCACAAGTGTAACTCCACAAAAACGCAGATCGCCAACAGCAGCTGCAGCACATTTGTAAAAGGGTCCAAATTATGTTTCCTCTCTTCAAAAACTTGATCTAGTGTTTTTTTTTTTAAATATTTTTTGATTTGTAATATAAAGGTCCACATTGACATCACAGATCAGATTTTGTAGCGTAACGGAAAACACACCACAACAAGATTAGAAAATCAAATTTTTCAAAGGAGAGTAAAAGTAAAGTTTTGCTTATATTGATTTGAAACAAAAAAAATGTCGAGAGAAAAGGTGCCGGAACCCCGTTTCACTATAAGAAAAAATAGTGGTGACGGTATATTCAACAGGATTGAAAATTAAAATGAACTGAGAATTTCATTTTAATTTAGGGGGTCGATAAACCATCATATATCATGTTTACGTCGTATAATAAGGGTCACAATAATATCCGCGACAAGATAGGTAGACGTGACTAGAAATTAGTGGATGAGGCAAGGGAAGAAGGTATATGTCTTATAGTGGTCGGAAAAGCAAAAACGATAATGATACGTTAAAATATTAGATTTCGACTGTTTTATAGAGGTCTCGTATCGAATCTTTAAGATGTTGTTCAGAATACTTGCCGTGAAATTGTGCAGTTCGTTTTTTGTTTTTTTTTTTGTTTTCATTGCAAGAATCTCGTAGGTGTTGCATCCTCATTCCTCAGCAATTTCAGCATGAACAGAAATTCGTTATTTTCTATCTAAGGCGACATTATAACGTCATTATAAGCGATTTATAAACGTACTGTTTTTCAAAAACCGACAGACGTCGATTTTTACTGTAGTTATTTAAAAGTTAACAACACGGGGCTTCACCAATCACGTAAATTCAAATTATACAAGTACCTATCATATTATTTATGTCTTTAACACAATGTTAACCATATTTCGATGAACTTATAAAGAAAGCTATACATAATCTCTTTCAAATAATTACATAATGTCTTTAGGCAGCGGTGGGCTGCCAATATTCTAACAAGGGGCTCGCTTAATCTCGGCCATAATACCTTGACATCAGGAATGATGAAAATCTCGTGACATGCGACCCGCTTGTTTTTTAGTGGCCCACGGATGTTTCATTTTTGAATTAAAATATAGTACATATTTTTTTAGTAATTTATTTGATTTATATATATAAATCTATAATAAATTTGATTTATATACATTAGAGTTCTACACGGGCCGAAATTTAACGAAATTACCCGGTCTGAACCCGAAAGACTCAGGCCCGACCCTGCCAGGGCCCGAGTCTAATACCACACTTGTTACCCGAACCCGACCCGAAGCCCAGATTTATACTCCTCAGCCCGAAAAAAAACGTTTTTTACAAATTTACAACAATTTACAATTCTTTATAGAAATGGTAATAATCAAAATTATCATGCGTTAATAGAAATGGTAATAATCAAAATTATCATGGTTGACTTATGATACGAACATAGTCTGAAATATTTTTCTGAAGAAATAAATTCGTTACCCGGGGCCGGCCCGAGCCCGAATCCCAATTGCTCGTAAGGGCCCGGGCCCGCGCAGACCTCTAATATACATACATATGTGAGCAAGCTTTTTGGTTGAAATGCATAATCGATTCATAGAAATACGTTAATTAAGATAGAAATAGGCTATTACTGATTTTGAGGATTATAAATATTAAGATTTTACAAAGGCAAAAGTCGCATCAATTTTTTAATTAGGAATACAACACGTATTGCTTTTAATATGTACACCGAATCCTCTTTTGCACGGTTTCAAAATAACACGGCCGAATGTAATAGAAACTAACTTTCACGTATTTATATCAGTGGTGCACAAGGTTTTTGAAAGAAGGGCCAATTTATTAATTTTCTATTTTTTCGCGGGCCTCAGAGGATAAAAGTGTTGAAAACTAATTATATATTACACTACACGAGAGATACATTCATTGTTAAAAGATGAATTTCGGTCACGAATCTATGCCCGTGAAAATAATATCATAATGTTGAATAATAAAAAATAGGATTATGTTTTCTATCGGTGATAATCCAGATTATATACCTTTGCTTTTGTATAATTTTTTCATATATCAAACACAGATTTTTATAGTATTCACTAAAAAAATTGGTAGAAAAACTTTCTATTTTGGGCTGCAAAAAATGTTATTATAAGCCGCATGCGGCCCACGGCTTGTGCATCATTAAAATACATACAAGGCTATTTTACATGAAACGTACCCGCGTGTAAAAAGAGCGTACTTAAAATTTCATTTTTACTTGCAAACCAAAGCTATCATAATTTGTTTTTTGCTGTCTGTTCGATAAAAAAAGTTTTGCATGCCTGCTTTTACACTACGGATTGACAGTGAACACCTTAAATTTTATTTTAATCATCATCAACAGCACATGCTTGATTTAAAGTTTGCTTCTTTAATCGTAATTATTTTCTTCACAAACGTTATACCTCGTTCCATGTTCGAAGAAGAAGATCATAAAAAATCTTAAAAGAAATGTTAGGACTCTGTCCTTGCAAAAGCAAAAAAGTGTAGAATAACGATTACGGCGAAGGTCGTGAAATGAAAAAAATGTACACGTGTTAAGTAAATTAGAAAGTAGGTTCATAAAAATGTGATGCCTGGACATCTGAGCAATAAAATATCAAACATCGGCATTTTTAGACAATAGTCAAAAAACCGGCTCAAAAAAAGGTCCCTTTTATTATGCAACTGAAATAAATGTACGTTACGAACAAATTGAAGGGCCAACAGAGTCTTATGTTTTATAATGCAATTTAACCGTCTACAGAAATAACATTTAGGTGATGATGTTATCTGAGATGATTGATTTTTTAAACTTAACAAGGGGCTCGCCGGCCGGTCCAAAATTTAACAAGGGGCTCGCGCGAGCCCCCCCCAGCCCCCTCCAGCCCATCCCTGTCTTTAGGTATTATTATTTTAAGTGACTTTCACAATCAATTATTAGTACCTAAATAATTTCTCTCTTAAGGTTTTAATATTGAATACATTCAATCGATTGACATTAATATAGTCAGTATAGATTTATTGATTAAATTAGAACCTCTATTATAATAATGTCAAAATAGCACTGTATTCAGTCCTATATATATATATTTTTAGTTGATCTGTTTTTCCTCTTTACGCCATCCTTAGAACTAAATTCTCACTAATAGTTTCGACGACAGGGTTAAGCTAAAATAGCATCGGATCGGATAAAAATTGAAATGGTGATAATAATAGGTTATAATATTTATTTGTGTGATTTATATCTGGCAAATTTATTCTTAGATAGGTAACGAGTATTTCAAATAACTATACTTGAATAACTTAACAATATAATTTGTATGTATTAATATTATTTCAAGGAAAATAGATATCATCCAAATATTTGTCACATCCAGCCTGTGGTTTACAATGACAATGTATTGCGGTTAAGATCAACAAAATTGATTATTTTTATATTAAGGATATTAAGTTTCGTAAACAATATAAAAAAATAATCTTATTAGTATTTTTGTTCGTGTTTTCTTTTTATTAAAGTTATGATTGAAAGTACAAACTTATAAGAGTTCAGAGTTAATAGTGTATCTCGTATGTAATATGTTGTCCATTCGTGACCCCAACGTCATTTTTCTGTAATATTTTGTTTGCTAGACAATTTAGACGGTAAAAAAGGTTAAGTGACTAATTATCAATGTCACTAGAGGTCAAACGTTGCTGGTATTGAAACCCTGAACCTTATTTTCGCAGATTAAACTCACTACGCTACGGAGACCGACATTTTGTCCACACTATTCTATCTATTTCATTTTATCTGGTCTCCGATTTTGGCGTTAGAGTAGAATTGATATTATAATCCTTCTATAATAAATGACACATTGTTTCACGACACTGAGAAATAATAATGTATAATGTTCCTACAGTCTGAACATGCTCATCAGAGCAATGTTTTTTTTTTTTTATCTATTTGGTAGAATCTTAAAATGTGGCACGCTTGGTATGAACAGATCGTTCAAATCTGTCGGTACGCTGACGGAGTTAATTGATCCAGAGAGCGTGACAAAGGATGCAGCTCTTTATGATGCTCGTAATGTGATTATAAAATAAATAAGCCCAGTAATGAACACAATTAATAGTAGAAATTCGTAATTTGTCGCGTGCGTAATCTATAGCAAGTCTCTAAATGTCAATGTGCCTTTCTTGTTGTTAATTATCTGCTAGGTATAAAGAATTAATTACAAAGATCACTTTTACCTATTGCACTACACTCCTTCCTATAAATATTACACTATTGGTATAATTAATAACCAAATTAATATGCTCCGCTACTTATTGACTTACTATGCAATTAGCTACAAGCTAAATATAATAAATCGTAATTATTTATTTATATTAATATCGTGTGCGTTTTGTGATGTATTTATTTTTTTAATTTTCTTTTGTTTTCACAAAAAGTCACAAAAAACGTGCGTAGAATCTTTATATTGAAAACTTTGTTTTGATTCGAGATACACGGTAATTTTATACAGTTGCAGCTTCAAAAATGCTTGCGAATTTTAAATTATATTTTGAATTGCTATTCCAACGAAAAACATCGATACAATTTAAGCAGGGTTTGTATTGTTGCTATCACAAATTTCACATGAAATAACACAAAGGATATGTGCACTAGAACAGTGCTCCGCAACCGGTGTGCCGTGAGCCGGATACAGGTGTGCCGCGGTCAAATACATAATGAAAAAATATTTTAACCACGAACTTCGGGTTGCGTCGTCAAATATCGAGCCGAATATAAAACCTTTGTGTTCATTAAAATAAGCGCAGGTATCACATTAATTAGTTATTATTTTATAATAATTATTAAGATTGCATAAAAGTAAATATATTATAGTTTTATGTGTGTATGCTTTTCAAATAAAAAACGAAAATTTATTGTAAAATTTGTGTATCAATTTCATACCTATATATTTTTGCTTTTGGTGTGCCGCGGAATTCCAAGAAAAGTGTTGGTGTGCCGTAGGTGAGGAAAGGTTTCGGAGCACTGCACTAGAATATCGTTGCAGACATTAGCTTTTAGTCATTTGGCAGTGATAACCAAATCGGTTCTCTAGCTAGGCAAATAGGTTCTCAGATGAATTTTGACATCGCCAATAAACTATGGACAGCTTGTACGAGGTGATGTAGCGAGATTCCGCATTTAGAAGTTTCTGGCAGCCTGATATTAAGATTACAGTATAACTGTATAACGATATTTTGCATTTCTTATATAATACGTATAGTAGATGTAAAGTTTATCAAATATCTGTATTAATTATGTTCATTTCGAACTTTAATAAAACATGCTGCTTAAATGAATTTTCAAGTTACGGATTATCTCGTTATAATAAATAAGGGGAAGCGATTTTTTAAAAACATTTTAATCAGCGATTCAAAGAGTTGAGAGCTGCTTAAGACCTCGTTCAAACACGTCACTGTATACAGCCTGTGATTGATGGAAATATCCCATCACGACTGAGATTTAGTACACCATTGTTTAATATCATCGCAGAGGGAATATTGTACATCGTGCCTCGTGAAGCATGATGATAAACGATAAGGGGGCAGTTACCTGCTGGAACTAATCTGCGGACATTTGTTACATTATTTGAGCAGTTAAAACTAAGACCATCGGGTGAGTTTTAATTTTACCATTATCAACTCGTAACAATTTATCTGCGATTATGCGTATACTTCATTTAGTTTTAGATAGTTTCATTTACAGTGATTAAATCATTCTTTTCTCTGATTGAAGTGCAGTTAAGCCCATTTTTGTACCCTTCTTTGGAACTAAATAATTATTTATTGAGGTTTTTGGGTTACTCAAATCTACCCTAACATATTATTTTGTTATGTGTTTGTGAAAAAATCGTTTGGAAGTATTCAAAATTATTATATTATATTTACTTTTTATTAAATAATACATCTATCTATATTAGGCGAACTTGTAAATATTAATAAAAAAAGACAATTTTAAAGAAGGACAAAAAACATATACAATGAAAGTGAGCGTTTATAAGTAAAATTTTTAAAAAGCGTACAAACATTGAAGATGGTTTGTATTGTGTTGTTGATAATGTTATATTGAACTTATGGACATACATAAATATACTTACATTCATGACATACAAATATTTTCAGTCGTGGATAATTTAGTAGCTGTTTTATTTTTTATCAAATTTTGCAGGTCATTCCCAGATACGTATTGTTTCAATGAAGCTTGCTTATTTTGTGATATTTTTTACGTACTTATCAAAAATGGACTCAAAAGTTCGTCCATTATAGATAACTTGGGATATTTGTAATCTCAGTATAAACAAATTAGTCTGGGATTGCAAGATTTACATGTAATACAAATTTTAGACTTCTAGTCGAGTCTACATAGTACATACTATATCACTAGGTTGAGGCTTACAGGCCATTTCATTGGTACTACAACTATTATAATATTTTGAGCTTAAGAATGTTGCACTTATGCATAATAAAATGTAGATTTGAAAATAGTTTGCATGCAGCTAGCTAGCTACCTTTAATGTCAGTAACAATCTGGTGCACTTTGTCGAGATGCACGGGTTAACAAACATCAGATAGTGGCGTTGCATTCACTTTACGGTCATGCACTTAACTCATTGATAACTAAACAACTATTTCTTAGATATATGTATTATATTTCTGTAATATTACTCTGGAAAAATTGTTACTAATTCTCATTTTTATGTGGTATCGTATTTTTTTAAATCCATGTCCACTCCCAATGTGGATCATATGGCCTCCTAATGGAGGTATCTTAATAGTAGTTTTTCCTACGAAAACTGTTTGTTACTCAGTCGTTCAACCTCACTTTTTTTTAAAAGTAGGGAAAGAAGGATAAGGCTAGAACAGGACTAGTGGTTGGCTAATCGCTATTGCTACACCCAGTTATTAACCTGTTAACCGGGTATGACGAAATATTCCGTCAAGACATTTCAAATATTGTCCTCTAGCGGGCGTTGCGATCTACCTTTTATTTTGTTTGGGTATCAACATGTACAATAAATTTACACATCGTTCAGCGCTGATTTTTATTTTTTTATTTTTCCACTCTTTTGTTGATTAAAGTTTTTCACATGGCGAACTATGAAACGTTTCATCAAGTGTTTACTATGGGCATGACGAAATAATCCGTAATCCTATAGATTTAATTACCCGTTGCACATACACACTTTTTAAGATGCGCAAAATTAAATTAGTCGGTTAAGAGGTTAAATGATCAGAAGGATGGGAGGAGAGGAAATGATGTGAATTGACATCACAAGCACCCAGTCTTCGATCACAACTTTGAATTGAATAATTCTCAAATTCACTGTGATCTGACCGGGAATTGAACTCAGACATGCGTGATCGGTAGATCAAGCTCTAACCAACTGGGCCACAGCAGGCGACTTAATTAAATTATAATGAATTAAATTATACCCATGTTTATTATATTGAAATCGTTGAGGGAATGCATACTATGATGTCACGCTTCTTTCTCATTGATGTTGAACTCTTTTCCCAAAAATCCCGATCTTGAAAAATAGAAGTCATCGTCTTTTGAAAAGCAGCGGAAAACTTAATAATTACTTGCAATTATGTCGGCAAAAAATGTCATTTTTTCAGATGGAATAATTACATTTTACTATGCTATGATGACACTAGCTGACATTAATTGTAAGTAATCAGTAATCTGACAGCCAGAGGCGGATTATCCTATTAGTAAATAAGGCGCGCGCTTGGAACCTCCGAACCTTTGGGGCCTCAAAAAAAGCTTCTATTTATAACCATATAGCCCAATGGCAATGATTTCCAAGAAAAAAAACAAAATTTTTCAATAATAACAAAAGGATTGCCAATATTGATCTGAAACATTTAAAATGCCGAGAAAAGGTGCCGGAACGCCGTTCCACCGCGTTATATAGAAAAATCCATGCATATAAATATTTAAATATACATATATACACAAATATTGAAAAGTAACATATTATCGATAGTATTTTAGAACTATTTCATTTTGGAATATTTGTTATATTGAATTTTAATGTGTTAATGGTAGCGATCCAGAGAAAGGAGATCTGCCTCCACCATTTCACAGAAATATGGCAAAGAAAAATATTCTGATCTTTAAATGCTCCTAACATGAACACATTTAACAATCGTTAGGTTCGTGGTTGAGTGGTCGACCTCGCTGGCTTCAGTTGCAGATCTCACGGGTTTCCAATAAACGAAAAATTATTTTCGTATTTTGTTGTTACAGTTGGTATAACTTCAATGTTATAATTACGGCTATGTTCACTGTTGTTATAGTTGATCTGTCAAACTCTAACAATCGACATAATTTTGTTTTATCTTTACAGGTTTTAGTTCTGATAAATCATCTTCACTTAATATATGTATAAATTGATTGTAATGCGATAAATATGATACTTGACGAGCTTGCATTAATTTTGACAGTTTGTTTTAAAAAAACCTTTTTCTAACACGCTATTATCGGTCAAATAAATTATAAAAAATCAACTATAGTGACATAGCCGCTATTATTAGCATTACAAATGTTGGGCTTTATCATCCGTACCACCAGAGTCTTTTCGGGAGTTAAAGTTCTAATATTAATGTACAACGCTTTGGTTCGAAGCAGACTTGAGAGTGGGTCAATTGTTTGGGCCCCAAGATGCTCGAAATATACCCTTATGGTGGAGAAGATTCAGAAGAAATTTTTGAGACTTCTCTATATGAGGGTGTATGGATATTACCCATGGCTTTATCCAACTGACTTTCTCTTAGGCATGCTTAACTTCAATAGTTTGAATGTTCGAAGAGAAATGTATCTGGCCATATATTTCTTTCGACTTATACGTGGCCAAAATGAGAATTCCACCATTCTTGAGAATGTGAATCTAAATGTACCTGATTATTTTTTGAGAAATCGTGGACATGAATTGTTTGTTCTCCCAAGGTGTAGAACCAGCCTGCCAATGGGGATGCCACTGGGGAGAGCTTTAACGGTGTTCAACAATATTGCTTCGGATGTCGACATATTCCACGTAGACGTGGGTGAGTTCCGACGAATACTATTTTTTATGTATTAAAGTAGAGTTCGTCGGAGCTTACTCAGTTGACTTCTTTGCCATTTTTTTTTCTACTGATTTTAATATTAAATTGTACTATTTTTTTTCTCCATTGTAAAAGTTTTAAATTTATAATTTGTCAACCTTTTGCAATGTTAATTAAATAAATAAATAAATAAATAAATATTATATTTAATTATTCTAGCCGTAAAAACCAAATACAAAAATCATACTGAGTATTACACTCCCCTTGGTGTCTAGCTAGATACTAATACATTTGAGAATAACCTAGCATAAATATGTTTCATTACTACAGTTATTAGGAAGAAATAGCAAAAGAAACCAGGGATGTGGAGTCGGAATGTTGAAATAATGAGTATGTACATACTAGAATTATTTGATGGTGACTCCACAGCCCTGGTAGAAACTAGAAATCTTTACGCACTGTCTGCGTGACATCATATCAGGGTAATCTATTAAATCAATACAACTCAGTGACTGTTATCAAGTTCATAACAATTTGAACTTAGCATTAAAGACGCAATTCATTGTATGATTATGATGAAAAGATAATGGCAGTAAAGTGCGATGAAATTCCGTTTACAACACTTATAAAATAATGTACGAAATTTAATAAATAAAAAAATGTTAGGAATAAAGAGTTGATTATATATTTTTTCTTACATTATGTGCAAAATAATATAGAATAACTGTCCTAACTAAGTTTTCCATTACCCTTCATTGGGGGTTCCTTTGAAATCACGCCAATTTTCATTCGCATGTTCGCTTTGAACTGCTATACTGTTTGTGACGTTTGATTTATACCGTTTTCTTCACAAAGCCTTGCACAAAGAAGTCTGTTGAACTATGTATTCGTCTAATATCGCTGTTCTTCGATATCGATCGATAAAAAAGTGCTGTCTCAAAATTGACGGTGTTTCTCGAACTTTGTGAGCTGTGGTGCCAGCGTGGTGGAACCATAAGTTGCTGCATAACTAAGTTTCATTCACTGAAGCATCAAAAAATATTTGAAACAAAACCCTTTATTACCCCATTTACTGTTCAAGTCAAATCAATCATCATCATTCGCTAAGAAGTAAAAACTAAGTTCCGTAGAGTTTTGCAAACGTAGAATACCAAAACTAACCGTTACTCGAGTGAAGTGACCCCGATCTACCGTTTTCGCATTCTTCGTTTTCCAGCAAGGATCGCTTATTTTCCATAGTCCCATTTCACACCTATAACATCATGTTAAATAAGTTCACATTGATTTACCGATTGCATCGATATCATCTAAATATGAGGGTGTTATCACAAATATTAAAACGATTAACCTTTTTTTTTTAAATATTTCCAATTTCGCTTATAAAGTTGGTCTTGCCTCACACCTCGTTTCGCAGTAACGTAAAATTCACCCCATAAAGAAAACTAGAGCTCTTGCTGATAAACTGAAAATAATTTAAGACATTGAACAAATCCAGGAGATAAACGGGTTGACAACAAAAGGAGTTCGAGGGGTCTTTGTTAAAAATGAAACATGTAATTTGAACGATTCAAATTTGAAATAAATAAGTTTTTAAAAACAAACATTTTTTGGTATTTAAAGTTTTCCCGAATTGTCGGTTCCCGGCACTTTTCGTTTTATTTAATTAGGGTCCCTTGAAAAAAACACCAATGTAAGCTGCGGTCTTACTCCATATAAACAATTAATCACTCTTTATAAATCAATAGAATTGAAAAAAACCCAGCAAGAGAATTTATTTTGAAAATATGTAGTCATCTAAAATTCGCATCTCTGCGATCATCCCAATCTAAGTAAACTACCAAAATTAAATATAAAATAAAATAATCTCTCTCACGGCTGTTATAATAGGTAGTAAGTATTATTATATTAAATAGATTTACTGTTCAGTTGGATTGGTCGTGAAGTGAATGTAAAAAATCTAAAAAAAACATACCGTAATGATTTGACAAAGTCCGTTTTGGCTATTGGCTCATTCATTCTCATTTAATAATACACTTTCCTGGCCGTTACATTATAATTGTTGAGCAAGAGGCATGACGAAGATATTTTAACGCGAACTAATTCGTACCGACGGACTCAATCGAAAATTACTCCGAAGATTAGCAAATTTTGTTTAAAAAAGGAAAATATTAGGAATAGTCCAACAGCAATTTAAATATAACTTAATTTACACGATAAAGGTAGATTGTATTGTAATCATTTTGAATTATTAATCAATAAATATGATAACGTCAGAACTATATTTCTGACAAGAGCGCAAAACCGAAGTAGCTATCAACCAAATCATATAATACATAAATTGATATGAAACTAAATAGTTTGATATTGGAGTTCTACCAAATAAATATGATGAAAATTACGAAATTCAAATATTATAATATAAATATGAACCGAATATGAGGACCTTGGGATCAAAAATGACCAGATTCACTTTTTTTTGAACAGAGAAAAACACAATTTTCTTATAAAAAACATAAATTGACCCTTGATTGCATGGAAACTACTAAGTTTTTAGCGACGTTGAATTCCGTTCTTTTGAATCAGTACTCCAATATAATATTGATATCTCATTTGTTCCCTCAAAACTGGATTTGGACGTGTTGGACACCAATCTCCTCATATTTTTCGTAACAATTTTGAATTATTGATAATTACAAAATATTTGTGCATATGTTTTTACGGGCACATAATTTAAACTATTTTTCGTTTATTTACGTACCAGGGGGGGGACGCGTGGATTCTCGAATTCGAGCCCTGGTATTAGTGACGATAATTGACACTATTCATTATTATTTGATTTTATGAGGATCAAACAATGATATCTCTACATATATTTAATATTATATCTCAAATAATATCACTTATCAATAATATCAGATTGTAGCGAATAAAAAAAAACAACAATATTTTGACCAAACAATGTTTATTGAAATGATGTCAGTACATATTCGTGTTGGATGTGATTGTTTGCAATGGATTTGACCGATTTTGATTTTTTCTGTAACGCGGAGAGATGAGTTTTGAAAAAAAAAAAGTTTTTTTTTTGTTGCTTAATTCATGTCAACAGAAGAGTACTTTCTTTACCCATCTTAATAAAAATATATAATAGTTTTTTTTCTATCTTTTGGAGTTAACCACGTTTGACTTGTATCGTCTCATTTTGTATTCAATAGATTTTCTAGTAGCCGTGCGTGTGTGCGCGCGCACAGAATTTTTGAACATAAACCACATAAGCACTATAAAAATTTAAAATGAATTCAATCTTGTTCATGTTACGTTAAAAATGAATATTTCATGCGGCGCTTGTGGATGGCACCTTCAAAATTTAGTAGGTACGACTGAGATCTTCAATATTTTTCGTTTCACGATTTATTTTTACGTTTTATTACAGCAACCAAAAAAAAAGCGAATAAATTAGTAATGAAAATGTTTGCAACATCTGTAATTTCTTTCTCGTGTTCAAGAAACGTAAAAAGGAAGCAGATGTTGAAAGTCAGTGGCCCGTGAACTCTTTCTATACAAGTATGTACTTTCTTATTTTAGAGTGAAGCCATATTAAAATATATGCTTCACCAATTTAATAATTAATATGAAAAAAGGGGTTATACTTAACGTGACCATTTATTTTTTCCCCAAACTGGGACACCTAAAAATATTTTTGAAACTTTTAGGCGCCGTTTTGGTGCCTTACACTTTCATACAATACAATTGACTAGATAGTAATGTTTTTTTCATTTTATATTAGGTAACTTATTTTATTTATTTATTGGATGATTGTCAGTATATTTGTTATAAACAAAATAATTTAATTTAATAATTCCTTCAACTGCGGGGATCAGTGCAAGCCACATTGTCTTGCTGTAATCTAATAATTTTTGATATTCTATATCGACTTCATCCAGTGACGGATTAAGCACATGAGAGGCCTTAGGCCCAAAAAAATTGGAGGCCTATTTTTCTGATAAAATAACAACGTCATACAATTTCACATAAAATAATAAAAATATATATCAATATGAAAAAAAGTATGTGAGTTATATACTATAAGCTATTTTTGAGGCCCTTAAAATTCGGAGGCTCCAAGCGCGCGCTTCATTCTCTTATAGGGTAGTCCACCACTGACTTCATCACAAAATTCTTGTTTCCAACCAAAGTTTCCCCCTGGTTGGTCTTGAAATTATATGTTGACTCGGGTGCTTATGTAAGTCAAAAAGAAACAAACTAAAACAGGGAATATTTTAATGAACCCGTGGTTCGAAAAATCAGTGAATATTGTGACATGATTACATTTGCTGAGGCAATCTTTAAATTCCTTCATTATAAATGGTGCTAGCACATTGACAATAATACAATTTGTTTTACTGCAAGTGCATGCAAATTTTTGCTAAAAACATGCCTGAATTAATTCGAAAGTACAAACATTTTGGTGTCTCAAAGCTGTGTTCGGGGACACCGGGACACACTGCCTGAAAACGGGACTGTCTTGGTGAAAATGAGGCGTCTGGTACCATTAGTTATACTCCATACCGATATGTATGTATACATACACAATTCTTATTCTTGGACCATTCATTCTCTATATGGACACCACGTGGCACCTCTGTGACTCCCTGTCACCTGCCAATTGCGTTGATTCCTCTTATGATAAGCCAGCCCCTTAAGTTTCGTTGAGTACATCCAACAGATAGTACCCGACAGTCGTCTTGGATGCAGTAATCCCACTGGTCGGACAATAATGAACAAAGATGCCAGCAGGGTTAAAGCTTTCCAGCGACGGCTGCAGCACCCAGCTAATTCTAACGTCTTTCTATAATCAGTGACCTAATAGGGCGCTGCTTGGTGAATCCAATATTCACCGTGATCTTCACAAAATTAAACCACCTCACCCCAATATCCGACGCAAATATCTATTATCTCGAAGCTCATAACTCGGTTTTTGTCTTTGTCAGCTGCTATGATACACAACCGTAAAGTAGCAGTGGTAGAATGCAACCTTTGAACAAATAGCATTCGGTTTTGGCCATTTACAGGTGCCGAACCCAGACATTCTGCATGGCTTCAGCTATTCTTAAGTGAATATCAAGCTCTTTCTTTGTGCTATCATCTTTCAGGATGTGTACACTAAAGTATCTGAGGCTTTAAATCTTCTCAATTATCTCGTACCAGGTTTGGTTACATATCACATTGATCTTGTGTTTATTATTAAACCAATGCAGCCTGAATTAGTTTCTAACCTGTCAATAAATAACAATATAGTCTCCTTGATATTCATGACATTGTGTTGTGCGCTACAGACAGACAGCTAAATCAAGAAAAATATATATATTGTAATGCATTTATAATAATCGAATTTTCCTGGATGTGTTATTTAAAAATGTTTCCTTTATTTACAAGTAAGAAAAACCATATGAAAAAGACAATCATTTTAGTCTGTGTCACTAGAGTATTATCATTTCTTTCTTCCAGGGAGATGAACAAAACAAAATCACTTTCACTAGTGCTGATCCTCCATTACTTGTTGCCAAAGAAGTTCCTGACATACGCCTGGTGGATGGACCCAACATATTAGCAGGAAGAGTGCAAATTTTACATAAATCTGAATGGCGGTCTGTGTGCACCAACTCCAGAAAGTAAGAAACACACTTTATTACATAATATTCTTGCCTGCAGTTAGAAGCTTTCAAGGCTTTGCGTATTTTAAAGTATGTTTATCTGTTGTTACATAGAGGACGACATTTGACCATAGATACCAACACCAAGGAAACCAGTCAAAAAGATTTGTTGGTCGAGAATTGGACAAAACTTTTATTTACTTCAAACATTTGCCTAAAATACAATAAATTAAATTTATGTGAAGAACTGAATATATTATTTTATAAAAAAAGATTAACAAGATATTTATTTCATTGATTTAAATCGTGGTAAGTGGTTACACAATCGGGATTTTGTAGGCATTGAACTGCTTTACAAATCACTACCTATTTTGACTACATTGGATCAACATTGGACTACGAATTGTTATCGTTTTCAGTTTAGAATACAAGTCATTTTATGTAATCAATCTGCTTAAAATAGAAACTTTTATTTTCAGTTGGACCCGGCAGGATATGGAAACAGCTTGTCGACAGCTCGGTTTTCAAGGAGGTCAATTTTTCAACTGGATCGATCGACAAGCAGCCAAAAAGCCTCGCCTCTTATATGAAGAACCAAAATGTACAGGGACTGAATCCGAAATCAAAAAATGTGATTGGAACTCCAGACAGTTAGGATCAGGAGTCTGCGACTATCATCCTGATTTGGGCATTGAGTGCTCGCCTATTCATGACAATGGAGAACGATTAACAGCAGTAAATTACTGGCGAGGAATACGGTTTGAAAAAGCTCGCTTCGATAGGATTCTCACACTTTCAAATACACTATATGTCCCTACTTCCATGTCGAGACTTTCACACGTTGTTATAAAGCACGCCGGAGTCGGTAGAAATAATAACGCAACGAGCGCTCTGGATATTTTTGGAGTACCTCCTGTTATGCGTGACATAGAAATCATGAAATCGGCATATAATGCTATCAATATAACATCTCCTGATGCGCCGATCACCATAGTCAACTCTACCATCAGAAACAACAGAGGTTACGGGGTGTACATCAATTCTACTTATGGATTGACTCATTTGGACAACTGCAATATTAATGAAAACGGTGGTGACGGAATCAAGTATATCGTTCATGAGGTAAATCCTGATGAAAAACATGACAGGACTGACATTCTTGACTTTTGCACTCTTCCAACGACTGCCAGTCAAACGTTTCCGATTCAAATATCAATCGAGCAGTCCAAATATTCGAATGTCGACTTAAATTGTAACAAATATTTCTACACACGAATCGGTCACGTTTTAACGCTGAGTTTCATTAAGCTCCTGACAGACCGGAATAATTCAGCGACCATGCAAGTATTCGACGGCAGTTCGATGAACGACAAAATGATTGCTTCTTTTCAAATTTCTAACCACACAAGACCTCAAAGTGTCACAACTACGAGGAATAAAATATTTATTCAATTCCTAGCTGAGAAGAGAGAAGGAGTCCTCGGATTTTTAAGACTGACTTCCGGTCTAAGTAAAACATACGATTTGAACGTAAGCAATAGCATAATCTCTGATAATAACGGTAGAGGGATAGTGATAGAAAATCTCCGATCGCAACTGCACATACATCGCAGTTCTATTTCAAACAATAATCACGTGGCCGGTCTGCAAGTTGTCAACGGAGCCGGCGACGTGAACGTCACCGAGAGTAGAATATCATTTAACAGAGGCGACGGAATAAATATTACTTATACCGGAGGAAACAGAAACATATCGTACAGCACGCTCAGCTCTAACTTGGGGCATGGATTGGCCGTCTGGTTGAATAATAGCAAAGAAACTGAGTACATACATTTCAATCAAACCACTTCAGTTCAATATTCGGAAGTTTTCAAGAACTTAGAAATCGGTATTCTACACGGTAATTACTGCGGGAGCAGTTGGATCAACATCACCGGAAACTGGTTCAACAACAGTCTCGAAGATGCCGTGGAAGTATCCTCGTGTTGGTTCAACAATGTAAATGACGGAATAATGAAATTGCAAATTGGTCACAACAAATTTATACAGAGTCAAAAAATATCAATTAAAATACAACCGGCGCTAAACATCGAAGGCCGAATTGAATATAATTATTTTGAAAGTGGTCGATTCGGAGGAATCTATATAAAAAATCAAATACAAAACAGACTCTATGATGAATTCGATATTTTGCCAACTAATCTTTTAATACAACACAATCACTTTTATCACAACAGGGGAGTGTTTGTTGTCAATTTAGGCCTCTCGCCGTACAGCCATCTCCAATCTATGCTGTTCACCAGAAACTTTTTGAGAGAAAATAAAATCAGGGAGCCTTTTGACAATTTAGATGTCGTGTCTAAGTTGATACCTCGAAGCAGAGTAGCGGCCCCTGTCGTCGTATCCTCGGGTAATGTCGATATTTACAGGAACATTATACATAATTCTGAGTCAAATTATGAAATCGGATCACATTTAGAAGACCAAAGCAAGATAATCAACTGCACGTACAACTGGCTCGGCTTCAGCGACGAAGGCAAAATTTTTGACAGACTATTTCACCGAAAAGACAGATATAATTTAGCGAAGATTATATATTTACCCTATTTACTTCACAACAGTAACCCCGCCGCCACCCAGGTTAATTTCAGTCCAATGTACGTACCTCAATTTTCTACCCAAGGCAAGAATGTTGTCGGCGGGGAAGTCGACGGAACTGAATTTTTAAGTAAGGGCGAATACAATGTAGACAGAGACATAAATATCAGACCGGGTGGTAAGCTTACGTTGCAGTCCGGCGTAAAGTTGAATTTCCCTCCCGGTATCGGTGTCATGGTATCTGGTAAGCTCGACGCCCGGGGCAAATCCCCGAGCGATATCACTTTTACACTTAAGCAAGAGATTCTTATGGCAAACGAGAATGACACTTACGAGACTGATACGGAACAATATGATTCTCAAACACCCGTGATAGAGATAGTACCTTTGGTTCCGTTGAGATTATTAGGTGGAAAAACACCAAACGAAGGTCGACTTCAAGTGCACGTGGGCAGTCAATGGGGTACCGTTTGCAATTACCAATGGACCATAACCAACGCCGCTCTGGTGTGCCATCAGTTAGGATTGGTTTTAAATCCTGATGATTGGTTTTTGGAAAGAAATCAAATACCAAATGCGGGAACATCTGAACCTATAATTTTGTCAAAAGTGGAATGCACTGAATTCGATAATGATTTTATAAAATGCAAAGCAGAACGTGGTGATGATTTTGAAAATTCTTGCACGCACGATCAAGACGTAGGCATTAAGTGCTACGACGTCTCTTGGGCGGGATTGCGATTCAGCGTCTTGGCGGAAAGGGCGGATTTACAATTTATAAACGTCGAAAAGGCTGGACTATTAGACTACGCCACAAACAGCTTTAAGCCTGCCCTTCAGATAGACTTCGCCCGTCACAGTTTGGAGAGTGTGAGAGTATCAGATAATTTTCAAGACGGATTAGGGATCCTGTATTCGGACTTGTACGGAGCCGACGCCGTAAACACTGTAAAGAATTCAGAATTTTCTAATAATAAGGGCAATGGAATCAGTTTCAAACAGCTCGGGCTGAAGATTCACGGATCGCTTATAGAAAATAATTACTTGGCAGGTATCAGTCATGATCAGCACATATCCGGCATCCAGCAGAGAGAACTTGCCGGTTGGTTCAACATGGCATCAGATTTTAACACGGCGGATTCAAATTACAATCCTATAATGATTCCGGAATATGCCACTAATATTTCTTTGGAGAACGGAGAGACGCGTTACATTGTCACGGCTAAAGTTTTGAAAGAAAGTCATCAAAAGATTTATAACATTAAATGCCATCCGGGATATGTGATCGGACTTCAGTTATTGAACCCCACTCATAACTATTCCACTGAAAGAATTTGCATTTACGATTCTCAAAGCATAAGTTCAGATAGCGATCAATGGTGCTTAAATAGGGACTTATCAGTTTTTCCAACTACGAGTAGCAGTTTCGGCGTTGTTCTCACATACGAAAGCGGCGATAAAGCTTTAGGAGGAGTAGTTATAGTTGTCAGTACAGTGTTAGCTCCAGTTCAAGACATCAGAAACAAAATTGTCAAAGGAGCAGTTCCCATGCTCACTGTGACGTCTTCAAAAATCAAAGGAAACACCCAAGGAATCGAATCTTTATATTACAATAGATACTTAAATGAAATCGGAGATCACTTTTTACGTAAGGCCAATGAAACGATAAAAATTATCAACTGCGAAATATCTCATAATATTGCCGAAGCCATCTTTGTGCATACACCTTTTTGGGATATACACGAAAGCAACATGTCTGAAATAACAATTATGATAAATAATACATTGATCACTGACAACGGCAGGGGTATTTTGCAATTTACTAGAGATCTAAGAAGTTCAAATAATTTATACCATTACATCATGCAAGACAATTCTATTGAGAGGAATCACAATGGAGGCTTCGAAATCAGCCTACCGTATGTATGGCAATACAATGAAAATTTTACCCATTCGGTGTACCTTAACAATAATACGTGGCGTAATAATAACAATTTTGAATTGGTGATTGACGGACACTATTCAACAGTGAACATTTCCAAAAATATGTTTTCTGACAATCTGTGCAAATCTGGTTTGATTTCCATTCGAGGTATGGAGAAAAAAATGAAAATAGACAGGAATAGAATAGAACGAAACAACGGACAGTTCATGGTGGAGTTTAAGGCGGACAGTCAGAGTGAAATTCTCGGTGAAGTCAAAGCTATATTTTTACTCAACGAAATCAAATACAACAAACATATGCCGTTATTTGGAAGAGGTATTCATCAAATGAACGCCGAGCCATCTTTTGTAGTCGGATTCAGAGGAATACAAAAAGTAAGGATCAACAAGAATCTCTTTGCCAACAATGCCCTCGACTACAATTTGGTAGCTGGTATAAAAACTGCTAAAATTGATAACCTACTCGACGTGACGGAAAATTGGTGGGGTTCCAGTGTCGAGGCAGACATTAAAAAAGGTATTTTCGATTTTGACGATTGGAATAATTACGCAGTCGCCAGTTTCAAGCCATATTTGGTGGAAGACTCATTCGAAGGAAGCATCTCTGTTTCCTATGAACAGATCAATCCTCCAAACTCTGACAATTTAGGGGGACGACTTTTTGAAAATTTTGTCCTCGAAAAAAGAGTGTCCCCGTACACTATCAAGTCGGACATCACTGTTATGCCAGGAGTGACGTTTACGATTATAGCAGGAGTAGAAATGGAATTTGCACCGAATGTCGGTATTCTTGTCCTTGGAACACTGATAGCTGAAGGTTCCAGAGGACATGAAATACAAATGAGACCGTATTCAAATTCAGCGAATGTTGAAAATAGCCATATGAAAAAAAGACACGCTGTATATAATCATAATTCCAATTTACATAAACGCCAATTGGAACAGATGACGGTTTTAGACTCCATAAGGCTGTGCACCGGAAGAAATTGTTCAATCAACGACAACATTAAGAACAAGAGTAACGAAGGCTTCTTGGAGTATTATAACCGTACGACGCTACAATGGATTCCACTGTGCGACCAGAGATTTACTGAGCGGAACGCCCAAGTGGTTTGCAGAGAGCTAGGCTACGATCCCATCAATGTGTTCTTCAACTATGATAGAAGGATTGAATATCACAGTAATTCCCTGTCCCGCGTGTGGTCTTGGCCCGAACCTCTTCAGTGTAAAGGAACCGAGAGTCACTACGAGGACTGTCCTATTCGTTTGAATGGACAGCTCTATGGCCACCGGCACGAGTGCAAGTGGGACTCTGATTTTGTTTTCATCCACTGCGGGAATAGAAATCTAGAAAGCCAGCAAGAATATTGGGGTGGTATTCGTTTCGCCAACTCTGAATTTGAGCATAACCTCTACGAACACAGAATCCACGATATACACACTCACACGACTGTAAGAAAAGTCGAAAGTGTTCTAATATATGTCAACATTACCGGAGCCGGTGTCCTTCATAATGAAAAATCTCCTGCAATTCAGAGTATTTTGAAGAGTCCACTCATAAACTATGTTAATATTTCAAAATCCGCATCTCACGGAATAAACTTCATATCACCGAGCGATACTGTTAATTTAATGTATAATGAAGTACACGATTCATTGGGGACAGGCATCAACATTGTTTCTTTAACAGGAGAAGGAAGACAATCCGATGAGTCGAGTTTCACACCGTTGAAATCTCTAAACCTACCCTATCATCTTTTTTCAATTATCGATATATGCGACACGGCTAAAGAGATCACCATAGAAGAGAGAGTTATTGTTTACTTTAAATATGATAACAATCCAGTGAACTGTGTGAAGATCTTCAACAGCATGTATAGAGTGAAGCCTTTCGGATTCAGATTACTGCAGTTCAACTTGTTCAACCATACTCAAGTATACGGAAAGAGAGATTCGATAACCCTATACGATGGAGATATTTACAATGTGTCTGCTCCGATTATCGCGCATCTTGAAAATGGATCACCTTATGAGAAAAAACTTTTCGAGAGCACAGGACCCAGCATCAGCATACGACTATTCGCCAACGGTGCTTCTTCAGGGCATGGATTTTTTGCTGAAATCGTCACTCTGCCAATATCTGCTATCGGTTTTAGTAAGTGTTTTATTGTATTTTTAAACATTTTCATATTTACTTTAGCCACCAAAAAAAATTGACTTAAAAAATTAAATTAATTAAAAATCAATTTGTTCTGATTAAGTGATGAATATAAAAATCTAAAATATTATACGAGTTTTCATTATGTTTATCTCTCTTTTATTATTTTAATATTAAAGATTCGAGGTTTAATTAAATGTACTATAATGGTTTTACCTCATTTGATTGAAACCATTTAATAGTTTTACAAGAATAGTAATACAATGCGGAATGTTGAAAAACATGACATTGTAAGGTGTCAAAATATAACAAAATAGTGCTATTTGTCATTTTCACAGCACTAACAAATTCGATTGTATTTTTTTCAGATCGAGACGTCCAACATAATATCTCAAACAGTGTATTCAATGGCAACAGAGAAGGTGCTGTGAGCTATTCCTCAGCCGGTGAAGTGAATCCAATTATTACCATGGATAAAAATCAATTTGTTAACAATTGCAAGAAGCTTTATGGCAACTTTTCAACATGTCAGGCTAGTGTTGAATTGGATATCCAGAATACACAAACCTTGTACTTCCGGGTAAGACAGTTATATTAATCTATTTGTTTATGAAAAGCCATTACAAACACAAGAAAAGCCATTATAAAGAAACATACCGTATTATGATCATTTCTCAATGTTTCTGAAGCAACGGGAAACATCATTTAATATTTTCTTCCCCGTAGCTTGGAATTTTCTCCTCCAATTTTATAATTAAATAGGAATGGTTTGTCTACTCATAATAAAATACTCTTAGTTTGACTTCTCCAAACTATGTCATTGAGAATTGTTTTTTTTTATTTAGAGTAATCTCGTTCGCGGGAATGAGGGAGGACTATCACTCCGGGCAGATTCAAGAGGCTCAGCGACATCTCTTAAAGGATGGATTCATAATAACCTATTCTATGAAAACCAAAATCTACCAGCACTCAGAATCGAAGGTGAGAATCAATCTAATTGATATGTCAGAATACTACTAGTGTTCGGAATTGGTATTTACACAGTAATCATGGTTTTTTATTATTGAAAACTGACTGAAACTGATCCAAATTCGGATCTGAATAATTTAAAAAAAACACGTCATGAGCTTGAGAACATAGCATGATTTTTAATATATTTATAAATGAGTATTTTGCCGCCCATGTGGTTGAGTGGTCAATGTTGTTGGCTACCGCTACGGAGGTCACGGGTTCGAATCCCAGTACGGGCAGTTTTATAAATTGATTTTTCAATCGATTTATAAATTTCTGTTCAAAGGCATGGATGTATGTGATGTCTTGAATTCCCCCCTCCCACCCATCCTATAATATGAATAGGGCGTATCGAGAGCGATTAGATAACCACTAGTCCTGTCCTAGCCCTTTCCTTCTACTCCTACTCTCGTTTGAAAAAGAGAGGTTGAGCAACTGAGTAACAAGCAGTTCTCGTAGAAACACTTCTGTTGAGATAAACTCCATTAGGAGTCCATATGCTCCACATTGGGAGCGGACATGGTAAAATATATTTCATTGAACTTCAGAAGAATTCTTTTTCCCATTTATATATTGTAATAATTATTTTTTACTCCAATGCTATCTTCACATTATATAATATTTCAAAAATTATTCGAGCACTTGAATATTAGATAAAACATTAACTCGCATTATGTTATTCTGTATTTTTTTAATGCTATCTCCAATGCTATAAATTTGCAAAGGCAAATGCAGTTTTCAAAAGTTCACTTCACAAATCGCATTTTTCAGGTGGTTTCCCCAAATTATAACGGCTACGTTTTAATACTAATATTATTTATTTTTAGGTCGGCAGTCGTCTCCTTACCAAGAAGTCATTATATACAGAAATTATTTCACTCAGAACAAAACACCATTTAAAGATGTTATAGTTTTAAAACAGGTTGTGTCGAATTTTACACTGAATTATGTTCATGAGAACACTGGCATGAGAATATTAGAGGTATCTGGATTTGATAGAGTTCGTTTACCAATATATCAAACCACATCACACAATGGTTTTTATAAGTAAGTAGAGTTAAATATTTCATTGGCGAGTAGTTTTAAGTCATTCTTTACGATAATAAAAATCACTCCCATCATTCTATGTAAACTCACTGTTTAGTCTAAATCTTTTAAATCAATAAATATTCAAAAATTTACAACAATTCCATTGAATCATCAGTCTAAAATTAATGTGGGGATATATACTGCATACCTCTTTAAAAGAAATTGATTTTTTTTAAATTAACTACAAAAGGCATAATCACGTTATCTGAATACATCTTCACAATCCATATAATTGAAACTCTAACAAAAATATTCATATAAGTTTCTTTCAGCCAAAAAAGACTAAAATTACTTTTTTAATCAGGACCAAGTTCTGTCCATTTCCAACAGTTGCAAACAGGCTTAGGTCTTGGTCTACAATTAATGACGTCCATCGTGTCGCACCGTACGCGACCAATGAATTTTTCTATGAAAATTAACTAGTGTGGTCTCGTTATCACACTGCACTTGTGTCTCGATGCCTAGAAACCTAGCATCAGGTAATTTTGTATTTCCGCCGACTGCGTTAATTGTATACCGAGGCATCCGAGGACAGTGGTAGTCTTACTTCTGTCTTCAATGTTTTGAATACAGTCATTTCGGTCAATGCCCTATCGATCTATTATCTACAAAGAGGCCAGCCATGATTTGCAATAGAATGATAAAAAAAATAGTGGATGTCTCTGTTCATCGACTGGTTGTACAAGCTGCTTAATCTATAGAAATAATATTCATAAGAATGAATCTACTTCTCGCATTGACTGGTGTCTTGGATAATTCAAATACTTACATATTGCAGGCAGCAAACTTTTCAATTGGTAGCTTAGTGATAGGCTATGATCCAAATAACTCCACACTTTACTTTTATAGTTTTCACAATTTACAACATGATATGATATTATTTTAGGAACTATGCTCTAGATAGAGAAGGGCGTGCCACTGTGGTAGCCGGTACTGCTGGACAACACTATGTGGACAATATTTTCTTCAATCCGGATAATGATTATGAAATGATCACCATCAATCGATCTTTGTAAGTGTTTGTTTCCAGATTGATTGCCTAGCGAGAGAAAGATTTGTTTTTTTGTCTAACAACTATTAACTCTCGCGGCTCGGAGACTAGAAAAATACTTCTCGGCCGATGGGGGTCTTTTAGGGACCCCAGTGGTTTCCTCATTATTGGCCTTATTATTATGAATTTCAAAAAAATAAATAGTCTAAGGGCTTTAAAATATCTCTCTGCATCATTCCTCATACATTTTTTTATAAAAATCCGTGGTTTTTTAATAAATAATCATATTTTAAGTTGCGAGTAAAATATACGTGGTTTCAGTTCAAATGTCAATGTGCTACTGGCGAGCATTGCTGAGCGGCGTTCAGTCTAGTTATCTTACAAACGATCGCTGATAAGCGGGCGCTTATCTCTTGTCTTATCGTATTTATATAAACTACAAAAGGTCCAAAAAACTATGATATAAGAATACCTTAATTATAAACATTGTATCACCCATATTAAAATATATATTTAAGAAAATGTGGGTATTGGGGTCGCATTTCTTAAGCTTAGAACCGGAAAAGTTAATAAAATATGTATTGTTAGATTAATTAGAATGATTCATAATGTTGAAATAAGCCGAACGCATTATTTTAGTGAAATTGATTTACCTAAAATTTTTAATCTAGTTATCAGATTTAGATCACTTTATAAACTTCAGAATAGTTTAATTTGTAAAATCTGTGACCCATGTTTCCACATTGATGATAATCGTCATAATCATAAAACAATCCAATCATAACATATTGGAAGCTATACAAATACAACCATAACGCAACCCAAAATGATAATTGTTGCATCCTCTTTGTTTACTCACATAAATTCATAATGAAAGCATTGTGGAGTAGCCAATTTGCTTGTATTTATCAAATAAAAGATGGGGGTCTCTGATTAAAAGTTAAGTTTCAATAAAATCGGACAAATTGGAGGTTTATGATGACAAAGGCGAATCCTCAACGTCAGTATTTCATTGATCAGAACAATTTTCTTAAAATAGTATGTTTTCTTAATAGTCTCATGCATATACTGTAACCAAACTGGCTTAAGTAAGTAATTGACAAATTGATAGTTCTGAGTAAACAGCAAATAAAAGTTTGAACTTTTGATATAAAGCCGTCAGACTTAATAATGTTATGTTACATAGATAATTATTATATCAAAATATAGATGGATCTTTGCCAAACTGGTAAAATAAATGGACCTATTGGGCGGTTTGAAATACACTACACCAGCGGACATAATGATTATTGTATTAGCTTTTGGCAGTTTTTGTATAACACAAATGTATTGTCATTTTCATAAAGTAATATATTTGGTTGTTTTGTTTGATCTGGCAAACGTACACGGTGTTGTAGCCTATGGAATTAGGTAAGAAAAATAGAACTTTTGTTTTATTATTTCCATTTTGTAATTTCCAAGCAGTGAATGACCACTTTCCCCGTGATCATATTTGTTTAATAGATCGACTATAAGAACCAAAGTGTCGTGTAGAAAAATAATGACAACAGTTATCTGTTTGACGTACAAAATATGACAACTGTGAACATAGACGTTTTGTGTTATACCAACTTTCAAGAGCTCATACAAAAATTACGTTCACCGTGGCGGTGTTGCAAGTATCAGTCCGTCCAAAATAAGTGTCTAGATCAGTGGTTTTTATGAGCGGCCACCAGAGGATTTTGCTGTGACCACCAACAGCTTCATAGTAAATATTGATATTTAAAAAAAATGAGTTTTTACAAATTAATTTAGTAAATGCAACTGCTATTTTTATCACATCTTAAAACAAAAATTTGGTGCGACTACGAGACATTTCCATAGGACTGCTGTTGTTTATAATGCGGCCACAGTGAAATTTCACGTGAGAAACACTGGTCTAGATCCTTACGCGCATGAGAATAATCCCCCAAGTATGTCACTGTAGTTAGCTCATTTTTGACAATTTTGTTACTTACCAACATCTGTCAGTATAGTGATAATATGTAACCATATTTTTGTAGTGACTATTTGTATATATGTTTAAACCATCACTATTTTTATTATTCTACTATTGTGTAGCATATTTTGAAACTGGAAAGTTGTTGGTTACAGTAAGTTTTTCCTTAGTAGTTTGATTGCGTGTTTTTCACATTGCCTGGCTACATTTAAAAATAAATTATATTCTAATATATTTATATGCTAGGTAATTTATCTATATAGTAAAACCCTGAGTCTATGTTTTCCAAGGGACCGTAATAAATCAACGAATAATGCGCGAGACCGATAATGCGGGAAATCTTCAAATAATACCAAAAAGTGCTTAATTTTTAAATAACTTATTTATTTATTTCACTTTTTTTTATTGAAGAATAAATAAATGTATTCTTTAACTGCTTAAAACATACTAAGTTGCCAATTGAAGTTTGATACTTAAATTTTGACAGACACCCTTCAAACTCGCTTATTTTTCTAAGTTAACCTTTTTTGCTACATCATTTTTCTACTAGATTTTTTTTAACACCTTAAATTGTTTTGAGTTTCTCAGTTAGTTCTAGTTTTCTTCATTTAGGCATTTTAGTTTTGACTTTTGAGTTAGAAAAATTTGCGCAACCAGATGCGATGTGAGGCTATTTATGAGCGAAAAAAGAAATATCCAACAAAATGTTCAATCGGGATAGTATTTGGGACAGGAAGATAATATTTAGATGATATATCGAGGAAATCGGTAAATCTGGGAATTTGGGAATTATTAAATATTTTTATTACAAAGACTTGGTCGAGTAAAAAATAAACGATCCATGCAAAATAGGGAGAACGGAAGAACGGAGTTCCCTTGAAAAAAATATGAAACGAGATGCGAGGCAAGACTATTTATGAGAAATATTCAATGAAAACGGTCAATTGAGATAATATTTGTGACGGAACCAAAATATTTAAACGATAGATTGAGGAAAGCGATAAATCGGGAAACGATTAATGCAGGATTATTTTACATTGTTCTTATGGTTGTTTGGCCGGGAGTATGAAAAATAAACGATCCATGCGGGAAAACGAACAATGCGAGAACGGTAGATCGGGGTTCCACTGTATATTAAATATATTATTTTATCTTTATTCAAAACTACAATTTCCATTTAGCATTACTTATGGCATCATTCAAAATTGAACATACCAGTTTTCATCCATAACTTTTTAAATAATATGAGCTTACCTGCTATCCCAAAAAAATCATTATAATTAATTATGTATGCATAATATCATATACTATAATAATATTGCCTAATGATTTTTTTTTCTTATTTATTTGCATGTATTGCTTCCTGCATGTGTTCATCATCTCTAGATTTGTTGAAACTAATTCAAATGCATTCAGGTATGTACAATGCATTTTAAGTATTTTCTACCTATATTTGTTTTTATTGTATGTATTTATTGTGCTATGGAAATTTTATTGAATAGTTACTTTTAGGTATAAAATAAGTAAGTTTCTCTGTTTAAAGTACCCAGCAGTTCCGCTTTATGGTCAAAAGTCTTGAGGTTCCTATACAATCAAATGATAATTCTTACAAGCACTGTAAAATGCTTCTGTAAGTTATCTGAAAATAAAAATATATCATCTCAAAAAAGTCAAAGTCACAACTGTTCTTTTTTACTAATTATATTTTTACCAAATGACGATTTGTCGTAATGAAGCCAGAAGCATGAAATCATGCCGCGGCCCCCCTCAATACAAAACATGTTCTGCGACGGCAGCCGCAGAAAACCTGCGCCCCCCAATTTGGGAAGCACTGATTTTAACTATACCAAAAAAATGTTCAGGTCAAAATGATCATATTTTGAATTATGATACCAAATCTACTGGCAAAACACACATTTGTTGAATTTTTAAACTAGATTCATGTGTGTTAATTATTGCTCAAATTATTTTACGATATTTGAGAAATGCATTGTTGAATAGTATATGATTGACCACAATATTAACACTGCCAGAATGAAAATGATATAATATAACAACATAAATCAAATGATGTATCGCTGAACTGCTTTCAAAGTATTAAAATGTATTTTACTGAGGAAGTCCTGGGGATGATAAAAGATTTTGCACGATAATGCATGTTTTCAGTGATGTCAGTAATAGATGGTTTTTTATTTTAAAAATAAATACATTCCTTAAAAAAGATGTTTCACTGGTAGAGTAATGTTTAAAAGTGATATATTATATCAGTGGTCAGCAAACCGCGGGCAAGATCCGGCCCTCCAAAAATTTCAAACCAGCCTATATATAAGAAATATTTTATTTTTTATTCTCTTAGAATTCCATCAAGAATATTTTTGGAAAAACATTCTGGCCCGTTTCTCGAAAAGTTTGATGACCTCTCTATTATATCAATGAACATTATAAAGTGAACTGTTAACACTGGCATCACTAGAAAATCTGGGGTCATATACAAAAGTTATCAAAGGGTCCTTAATTCTTCTTCCTATAAAAATTAAATTTATGCCAAGAAAAAGACAACTTTGGTGTTGTTAATTCCCAGCTGTCGACAGATTATGGACAGTATCAAAGCCCCCTATAGTGAAAGCCATGCTATTGAGTTGAAAACAGGTACTTTTTTCAGATGAGCGGGCCGGCGTCATAATTTTCAAAGTAATATCACATCATTATGAAACCATTTATTACTGTTATTTTGAAGCAAATACATACATATATTGTAATTATATATCTTTTCAATTAAATATTTTTTTAAATAAGAAAAAATCACATTTTCTAAGGTTTTTAAATAAAAATCTCTGAGAACAAAAGCAAACAAAGATGCCAAATCATTTTATTTAAATTATTTTTTTTACAATATTTCAATACAGAATATGAGGTTGGATAGTTCATTAAAAAAACCAACGTCATTATTGGGATTTTAATCAATTAATATTAATCTCGAAATTTATTTGTGCACACTGGTTCGTCACTCAATCTTTCCATAAGATTTCTCAAGTCATATCAGTAATCAAAAATCAGTATGTCAAACTAGGGTAGCACAATTCACTTCATTATTTTTTTTTATATTGTCATTGATTATATCATTATTTACTTGGTATATTGCCATTATTATATGATAAAAGACGCAGCATGTATTTCATAATATCACAATAGGCGTGAAAATCTTATATTATATTATATGAATTCCGCTTGTTACCGTCGTTTATGTAATTTATAATTTATATTCTATATAACTGTGATACTTAATAGTGGGAAGTTAAATTTTATTGGTTTTTACCACACATCGCATTTCTTGCCAGTCGCTATATTTCTTACAGTCATTACTTAATTTGCATAGATGGCCCTTCCGATGTATCGTAAATTGTAAATTAATAACACCAACGAATCACAAGATATCCATACGAGAAATCTTTCAAACATACATGTTACATTTAATGAAAAATAAGCTCATAAATTGGAATTTAGAGTTGATCTACGTATAAGCGCCATACAATTTGTTAGTAAAGGCAGGGATTCAACGGCCCGCTCAGAATTTGCTGATTTTCTACAGCACTGCTTGGAACTTAAGACTGCTATGACAGTATACATCTTTTTCTGAGAATTTTTAGCTGGCAATAATAACAAAGAACGGTTACTTTTATTTAGCACGTAAAGGCGAAAAAAGCACTCACTATTTATTTATTTGACATGGATTTTTTTAATTTTCATTTTTTTTTTGAAAAATTAAATATGGAGATTTTGGTGGGGGCCCACTGAGCACAAGGGCTCTTATGCGTTGCATAGGTCCCGCTGTATGGTGGTTACACCACTAACTGTTAGTGGAATAGTCTTATAAGTATAACCTAAGACAACTGAGACAATTTCGAAATTCTATTCAACTGAATTTTATCAATTACCCAATTATTTGTGTAAATTTCAAATACCATACTAATTCATTTGCCTTTAAAGTAAATATGTCGATTATTTGTTAATTATTATCATAAAGAGTATGTTACTGATCATAAATGTTATCGCTTACAGTAATTTGGATCTTTGGAGGACAAAAATAGATGCTGCACACAATTATTGGGGATATAATGAAACATTGGCCGTTAGCGGTCGTATACGAGATCGATCAGACAATTTCGAACTACTCGAAGTAGAATTTAATCCGTTTTATAAGAATAATAAAACTGTATTAAACGGGAAATGCCCACCGGCGTGGGATTTAGTGGGAGACACTTGCTATATGTATGTGGGAGCTCCTATGACATTCAAAGAAGCAAAAGATTTTTGTCATGTAAGTATTTTTGAATTAATCCACATGCTGAATACTAATAATATTTCTTAATAAGTATACTGAGTGAAGCCTGTTTACCATGCATACACCAGAATGTTGAGTAATAATCCATTCTCAGTACAGTATCACACATCATAAGTGGGTATTATGACTTCATTCCTTCCTTATCAATAAAATTCACATGGATTCTGGTAAAATAAGTTACCACATGTATTGTACATTCTAGACCTGAGTCAAATCAAATTTTAGTAATTAATCCAACTTTCAAAAATACAATGCCTAAAAAAGGTACCACATACATATGTATTGGCCTCCTGGCCCTACTTCTTTTCTTCTGCAAAATAATGCTTTATGTTGCAGTTATACCAAAAATTCTAGTTTAATTGTCAATACTTGTTTTTTTGTAGTGTCAAATTTAAAAGTGCCAAGTGCTGCTTCTTTTGATTGACTTTGATATGAAAAATATTAATTTATGTTCTTGTTTTACTTTCAGTCTGATAATGCATCTCTGCCATATATTTCAAAAAATTATTATGTTATGTGGCACTTCATTCGGAAGCAAAATCAGTGGTATCAGTACGGTGACCGCGTCTGGGTTCAGCATATTGATCATATTTTGGAATGCACAGTATTCACCTATCAAACCGTTGAAGTCATTGATTGCTCTCAAAGGTATCCATTCATCTGCGAAATGGGTATGTTTATTTTTTATCCATGTCCGCTTCCAATGTGGAGCATATGGTCTCCTAATGGTGGTATCTCAAAAGAAGTTTTTCTACGAGAAGTGTTTGTTACTCTGTCACTCAACCTCTCTTATTTTCAAAGAGAGTAGAGATAGAAGGATAAGGCTAGGACAGGACTAGTGGTAAACTAATTTCTCTCGCTATGCTCAGCTGTTAAAAGATCAGAAATGGTAGGAGGGACATCATAAACACCCATACCTTCAAACAGAAATTGATAAATCAACCGAAAAAATGCTGTTCGTACTGGGACTTGAACCCGTAAGGTCTGGCACGGAAGCCCACAACACTAGCCGATGTGCCATAGGACCCGACAAAATATATAATACCACTGGATTTTAGTATATTCATTACTAGAAAAGCGCGGTTTCATGTTTATCCAATTGTTTTTGTCGTTGCCGTTGGCAAACAGAATGTTAGTGTCGCCGACTCAAGTATTTTCTTTAATTTTTTTCAACGGCTACAGGCTGGTTCACAATCTTGGACTGGATTAAATAAGTTCATCAAAAGATATTATTTAAAATTCATTTTACTCAAATGATATATAAAGTGCATATATTTATACAAATATATATTATATATGTATAATATCAGTATTTTTTTAACAAAAGGCATGCCGTGAGAGAAAACACAAAATATCTATATTTTTTGTCCGATTACGGTGTTTTTATGATTGTTTTTCCTGAGCGGTAACGTTTTATGATATTGTATGTGAAAATCATTTTTATAAAATTGAATATGAACAAAAATACATTTAGTTATAAACCTAATTGTTATCTTTATATAATATTTTGTAATTATTTCAATGAAGAATTAATTAAAAATGAATATATAAACATTCATCAGCCATATGAAGTGCAAAACTTGCTTAAATTTTTTCACTGGCAGTAATTTTAGTATTTAAATAACATTAATGAAATAATTTCAGATCCCAAAGTATTGATAGACCCACTTTCATGGAGGGATGATGCAATTACAGTAGCGGCTATTGGATTTTTTGTCATTGCCTTTTTATTGATTGCTGCTGCAATTGCTTGTTGGTACTCAAAATCCAAACACAGGTATGCATAGCAATTTTATTTATGATTAAATAGTTATTTTGCATATTGTCAATAATATAACGTAATGCTGTAAGTAAATTATTACACAGTCAATGCAATGATCTATAACAGCGTCAAATTGTCGAGTCTGTAATGTAATAATCATTTTGAAAAATTGCAGATTTCCATTGTCATTATTTTTTTAACATGAAAAAATATGGAATACATACATAGTCTAACTCCTTACTCATAGTGGATTTTATCTAATCATAGGTTTTCTATGAGAACTACTTGCTACTCAGTTATTTAACCTCTCTTTTTGAAGAGATTAGTCATAGAAGACTGAGCTAGAACAAGACTAGTGGTCCGAAGAGTGGGAGGAATTTTATTTCCGAAATAAATTTATTTAAAGTAGTATTAACATTTTTGTAATGAATTTAGTATTATTATATATGATTTTTTTAAATTTTAGACACCGCCAACGTCTCGAGCGACGTTCTTCTATCAGACAATCATTGCACTCGGTAAGATCAATGGCTAGTGTGAATGGAGGATTATCAGATCTTAGCTATCGCCGAAAAGGCAACATAGTAAGCATAATTTTATTATTTAGTGTGAAGTATGTTAATGCAGATTTTTTCCCGTAAATGTGAAATGGTTTTTTTTAATAATAGTAATACTTTGATTTTTTTATTTACAGAGCAATACACGGTCGACTGACACGCTCACGAAATCCTCTGATTACAAAAAGATGTTGGCTTATACGGGCTCGATGGACTCAGTTGAAAAGAGTCAATTCAATTCATCGTTGGAAGATAACCAAAGCTATGACATTTACGAAGCACACAATCCTAATCCAATGATTTTACCGTCACAGCAGTCAACATCCAATAAAAAAGAATCGCCAAAATATTCTTCACCGATTGTAAATATGAAGCAGGCGTTTGATTTATCTTTCAAAAATGAAGGATTCAGAGACGCCTCGACTCAGCCGAGTCATAATGTTTCAGTCAACACACTACTCTCAGAGGAAACACCAATAATCCATCACAGAGGAGCGTCTACTAGTCACAATATTGCCTTCGGTGATGACGAACGAATGACGCCTCACAGCGACTTCCAATATCACAATTCAGATACGCTTCCTCTCAGAACCAACATGGGAAAGTCAGATGACACTCTGGACTTAAAGAAGGAAGTCGAAGACGACAATAAGTACATGTACGGTGAATATGGAACTCCCATGTTCGGCAATCAACCCAAATTATCCTTCTTGAAAGAGTTGAAACATAAAATACCGGAGCCAACTGCCACAGTTCCGACTCAACAGTCAAGTTTCGGTCAAAGAAAAAATATTGCAGGTCTGTTAATAATTCTTGAAACCATTCAAATAAAGCGTACGCATAATAAATGTTCCCTCTAAGACGAGAGAATAGTGGAAAATTCAAAGGCTTCGCGAGCCAATCCAACAAACACGCAGCATAATTTTTCATATTTGATATAAAAAGTATGTAGTGATTTTTGGTTTTCACTTGCATATTAAAAAATATTAGTTTGAAGAATCTAGCAGGCACTCGACAAAATATTTTTCTGAACCCAACTGAATTAATTCTAAAATATATAGTATAATGACAGAATTTTCTCGTGCTTTGTCTTTATAACTGATTATTAACTTAATTCAAAATAATTAGTAACTAACTGTTTTTTTTTTGTTACAGGAAACACTTATTATGAAGACAATTTACCCAGTCCTCCTCACCCACCGCACTACGAATCTTTGAATAGAAATAATAACAATAGAGCCTCCGTCAAGGACGCGGATAAGGATGATTACAATGGATATGACCACGAATTGGAAAAAATGCAAACCGAAGCCTCGAAGGGAATGCCTAAGAGTAGATCGAAGAGTGAAGCGTTGTTAGAAACAAATTTCGACGAAGAAGAAAGCGATACCAGTCCGACTCTTTCTCATCCGATAACGGAAGCCAGTCGCAGTCAAAGTCAGCCTTTGGAGACTGCTATGTGAATTAATTATAAGTGTACATTTTAATTTTCAATGTGATCGATCGTTGTGCCTTAATGCCCTCACTGCCCCAACAAAAGGATAAGGAAGGCTCTAAAAATTAATGAATTTTAAATTCATAGAAAGACAATATTTTCCCAGATTAAAATGTTATTAACTTATCTAATGATTTTTCACAACATTCATTCATATATGAAACAGTCTTTGTTGTTCATGATTTATTGGTTTGAACTATGTTGATTTTACCTATTTAAAAAAAATGTTTGACTATTTGATCCTTTGCAAATTCCAACAGATTACTTCTTAAATATTCGTATTCCATTAAAATTAAAATTATCTCATACCTATACAGGTTAGCGATTTGATTGTAAATTTAGGAGATAGAGAGAGATAATTTTGAGATTTACATGAAACCTCACTACCATAATGTTGTTACAAAAATGAGTATGTCTCTTGGAATACTCTGATTAATATGTGCGAATGTTTATTTTTGTAAAAAGGACTGTGTACCCAACTAGTTACTAATTTTTTACCGAATGTTACATTGTTCAAACTGATTCTTTTATAACGAATATATTACTAAAATGGTTTGTGACGAAAGTACCATTTATTATTATAGCTACTGTGACAATAATAACTATTTAACACAATTACGTAGTCGGGTAAAGACTTTACTGTGAAAACATTTACAAATTTTCTTTTTCACAATAAATAATAAACTTTAAATATACAAATGTTACAATATAAGGTATAATAGTGAATCATAAAAACTATTTTATTGTAGAGTGATTGAACTGAACTATAGCTATAAGGTTTTTTACTTAATTATAAGGTATAAGTTATGCATATTGAATAATTATATTAGTAGTCTAGTTAGTGATAAACGTATGTGCATATTTTAAAGATAAATTAAGGAAAAGTATATTATATTTTTATATTATATTATATTGGTATAATTCATATATATTTTATAAATATTTTATAATCGCATATTATTATTCAATTTTGTACTTCTAATTTAGTATAACAATAAAACCGCAATCTTTTTATCCGTTGGATCAAACCGCAAATCGATAGGAAAAATAATTGGTTACTGTCAATTTCAATCAACAGTGAAAAACCGTATATTTAATCAAAGAAAATAATTATGCAGCAAAAACCTCTAACTGTTTTCATAGACTGATACATTTTGAAACGATAATGTATAATTATCAAAATATGTGCCTTTACGAGAAATATATGATTTTTAATCTAAAGAATCTAAAGAAAATTATTATAACTTTGCAATAGCTTAATTTTTCTACCAAATAAAAGACAAGTAACCAACGCTGGAAAAAGAAGATGTATAAAAATGTATATTTAAAATATTTCTCATTCTCTTACAGGTAAAATTTCCTATCGATACAATTTTTTATTGCTGTGCAATAATTTCGCTAACAAATAAATCCGTCCTAATGCTATGTATATATAGATTTTCAAAAACATGTTTACTTTTATCTATTGAGTTTAATGTTGTACATTTATAGAATATTATCCATGTAATTTGACCATTACCTTATTTTATATACTTTACAAACATAAAATAAATATTTTAGTTCCCATTCAAATTGATATGCAAACACACTCAATTATCTTTTAACACGGGGATACGTTCCATGTAAATCAGACGTGCAAGAAAAAACCGTATAAAAAAGCTGGAATGGATATAGATAAATGAAAGATAGGTTCCATTACATTTGACAGTATAATTTTGAAACCGTGCAGGGTGTACTTTTCTGGAACATAATGTATAGGAAAAAATGAATGACAGGAATGAATGAATGGAAGTTGTACGATTCCACCTCCATCATTACATTTTATAAGTAGGAACATTATGTTTATATTTGTGTGTTACATATAATTGCACATTAATTTATAAATATGTATTTTTTTTATATTCTGTAAAACATGATTATGTAATTTGGTATTTGCGATCTCACATTATATTTTATTGAAAAAACCATGTTCATAATAAAAGAAAAACAATCCGCTTATTTCTTTAGATTTTACTCAGACACCACCGATGTTCCCTTCTCTTTGAGCAAAGAGATTCTCTCAAAAAAACTGGTTAAGAGCTTATTTTACATTTAACATTAATCAAACTTCAATTCCATATTCACATTTGACCTTTGTATCTTAAAATGTTGAAAAAATATCATAATAAGCCGAACCTGCAAAAAGCGAAACAGACATTGAGAAAATTTGGTAGCCAGGATGTAGAGGTCTGCACGGGCCGGGCTCGGGCGGGTAAGCGCAATCAAGAGTCGGGCTCGGGCCGGGCCGGGCTTTGGAATTTGGGATATAATGTTGGGAAAAATATACCAAATTGAGGATTTCAAATTCCTCGGTGAGCTAAAAAAAAAAAAAAAGGACTTTCGGAGATAATCTGGGGAAAAAGTATACCAAATCGAGGATTTCAAATTCCTCGGTGAGCTAAAAAAAAAAAAAAGGACTTTCGGAGATAATCTGGGGAAAAAGTATACCAAATCGAGGATTTCAAATTTCTCGGTGCTTCGGGTCGGGTTCGGGTAACAAGTGCGGCATTAGACTCGGGCCCGGGCCGGGTCGGGCGTGAGTTTTTCGGGCTCGGACCGGGTAGTTTTGTAAAATTTTGGCCCGTGCAGACCTCTACCAGGATGTTAATAGATTTATGATGGGGGTAATTGCAGTTTTTAGATGATACATTTCTTAAATTGCATTGTGAGAAAACATCGCTAAGATTTTCACATGATAATCTTTTTAACAAGTTTTCACTCGCAAAAACATTTTTTTATTTTTTTAGATAAAATAAAATTATGTTACTATGTTATAAATACAGTTAATGTCTTGTTTTCTAAAGATATATTTTTTGAAGAAGAATTCTAAATAAAATTATAGTATTTTCAAATTAGTGTATATCTGCTGCCTCCATGGTCAAGTGGTTAACGACGTTGGCTTCGGTTATGAAGTTATGTGATGTCTTGAATTCCGACTCCCACCCATCTTATCTTAAAAGCATAGTGAGAGCGATTAGCTAACCACTAGTCCATGTTCCTCCTACTCTCTTTGGCAAAAATGAGAGGTTGAGCAGCTGAGTAACAATTAAATTCTTGTAGAAACACTTTTGTTGAGATAAACTCTATTAGGACTCCATATGCTCCACGTATATGGATATGACTCCTGGACATTGATAAAAAAAGTGTATATACAAGCTTGGGCCATAACGCACGAGAAAATCAGCTGAAAACATTGCCGCTGTCCAAGAACGTGTTCACAAAACAATCCATCAACCAGTGGCGTAACCACCATACAGCGGGGCATATGCAATGCATAAGGGCCCTTGAGCTCCAAAGTCCCAGCCGAACGATTAAAAGGGCCTATTTCGCCTATAGGTGCGAAATAAAAGTTTGTTTCGTAAATTGTTTTTCATTATTATCATCCGCCAAAAAATCTTGTAAAACTTAGTCGGTAAAAAAAATAATGTTGCTAATCCAGCATCTGGAAATATACAACCCGAACTCGTCTTTTTCTCGAAACAAAAAAAAAATAGGAACCCTTTGATAACTTTTGCATGTGGAACCTAGATTTTCCAATTACGTCACTACCATCAACCTGAATTTGACAATGTGCTTAATTTATTGTACTTAAGACAACAACTTTGTGGAAAATTATGCGTAAAGGCTTGGATTATTATTTCCATTTGAAATTCAATTGACACAAGCTACTTTTATAGGACCATTTAAGACGCCGTATATAATGTCTATATGATGTTACAGCTTGCTCATGATAACCCAAATTGTCATGAAAAAATCAGGGCTCTCGAGTTGTGGAGAAATAAGACGACTCCGACCATATCTTAAAACACTACTTAAATTATCTTTTTAGGCTTAGTAGCATAAAGTGGCGCCACTTTTGACCAAAGTAATTTGAATGCCCATTTTTTAAAAAAAGAATTTGAAGTTAATTGTTTTTTTTCGAGCACAAGTCCAGTTAAAACAGTCTTGACTACACAGCCCTGGAAAAAATCATCATCAATGATGAGGCCCATTTCCATTTAAATGGATATGTCAATAAAAAAAATAGTCGCATCCATTAAAAGTGGCAGTATGGTGTGCTATGTGATCTAGTATGAATTGGAAGAAGAACAATGGAAGATGTATTTAACCTGGTAAAAAAAATGTTGAATAGAGCAAGATTCAGTTTCAAACTTGTATTTCAAAAAAAACACACAAAGTGAAGATTGTGCCAGTCACTGCCTGGAAAGCTCCTGAAAAGGGTGGGCAAACATTTCCCATTATGAAGCAGCAAACACTTAAAATCGGAATCCATATTTCACACAGTGATGGAAAAAGTCTGCAAAAGGAGGAATAACTGTTTGCTCCTTCATATTGAAGTACGTTGGCTCTCAAAAGAAAACGATTTATCTCTTTGCAAGCAGAAATAATTTCTTTCATCGATGTTGAAAATATGAGTCAAGATTTTCTTCACGAAGACAATTAGTGGCTGGAATTAGCATTTCTTAATGAACTTTTTTTAGAAATTCAACATTTTAAATTTAAGCCTGCAAGGAGCGAACGATAATATCATAGCAATTACAAAAACATTTAAATCTTTCGCTGACGAATTAAAACCAGACCAGAATAGCTAGAAAATCACAGCTTGATTGCTTTTCAGGTGAGAAGCTTCTTCAAACAATTTTTGCATATTTTGCCTATTTTCCGAGTATTTTCCATCACTTAATTCAAACATATCAGTGGGTCATCAATCCATTCGCAAGATTCGTCGGAACACACCTAACACTAATAGAGGACGACATTTTAATAAATCTAAAAAAGAACCCTGTGCATGAAGCCACATTTTTCTGAGCTAGAAAAGTCTCGGAGACGATGGGAGTTGTGGAGTTGGGTGTTTTTTCGAAAGTGTAGTCAGAGTTGAAGTCGGAAAAACTGGAAGAAAAATAATTTGAAGATATTGAAATATTACGAGTTCATTCATTAATTGATTGGTGAAATCTACCATAATCTATTCTAGTAACTAGAGTAATCTGATGGTATACAGATATGTTAGTAAAACAGAAATGTTTGAAAAAATCAATTCGGAGTTGGAGTCGGTTTTTTATTTAAAGCCGTAGTCGGAGTAAGAGTTATATTTTTTATCCGATTCTACTGCTTTGGTCAAAACTAATTTAACTTGAAACAAACACTGAGAAAAATAGATATATGAAAATCAGGGTTTCGAACTGCTATTTTTTTTGTTCTGGTTTTCGTTCCGGTTCCAGTAAAAAAATATATATCGGTTCGGTTCCGGTTTTCGTTCCGGCAAAAATAATGGTTTTAACGGTTTTCGGTTCCGTTCCAGTTCGAAGCCCTGGTGAAAATATTTAAAAATAAAAATATGTTCACAATTTTCAGATAATGTTTATAAAGTCATAGTCTCGATAAATCTTGTAAGAAGTTACAAAATTCCATCGTTATTAATTTTTTGAAAAAAAACTCTAACTCGGCTTACATCAGACATATTGTAATTTTCTTATGAACATTCGTATTATTATTGTGCACTCGAATAGGTGCAAACGTCTGTACCGAACATAACTATTAGGTTATAAAAATGTCGTGTCTGTGGTCACTGGTCATCATGTCATAACCTCAGTTAGCATATTAGTCTATGATTTTAGTTGCCCAATAAATATATCAAATGTTTATGTGGGCAGGTTTTTTTGTTGTTTTTTTGTAAAACTTGTGAAATTATTCCAAAGAATAATAGTTAACATTATCGGTTAATTTGTCTGCAACGCAGAGTCTGGGGAAATGGATATCAAAGAGTTGATTCTGCGATATATTTTGGATCTAAATAACTTATTCATTATTTTTATTTAGATATGCGGTTGATGTGTCAGATATTTTGATACGGACAATGTCAAGATGATACAATATTGTTTAATCGTGTGCATTATAGTGCTCGTTGTAGTCCAAACAGACGGATTGTGCAGATTTGGATCTACTACAATATGTGAAAACAATAACTCATCGACATGCAACTTCAGCAAACCTCATACTATACTAAGTTATGTTTACAACGAAAACAGTGCTAATGCTGAATACGCTGTAAATTTTTTTGCTCAAGAAAATGCATGCGGCTATACTAAATATGATATAACCATTGATTTGATTGATGCAGTCGAATCGCAGGACGATTGCAAATATGATGATAGACCATTCGATTCCGAAAAAACTCTGCACAAGTTTTTAGTCAACAGTAAAAATACCTCGAACTGTTCTCAGGTAAACACATCTCATATAATTATAACACAATAAAAATCACTTGATATAATGATATCCTTTATGTATATAAACTGTTTTATACTCGATTAGGAGCTCAAATTTACTGTGTCTCATCACATAATCGAGTGCTGCACCTACTCAATGATATCAACTTTTTAAATGTCATAAGATATTATATTAATGATGCTACCATTCAATTCAAAACAGAATGCACTCGACTGTAATCTTATGAAAATTTATTTTTATTACAAAATTAGTCATGTTACTTTTTGTGAAATGTGGATCCTTAAACATAGCAAATTACCTCTTTACTTATGCTTATTTAATATAGTCACATATAACACAGTAGGAAAATAGTAATTTATTTTTAAAGTAGGTAATTTATTTTTATTATGTTACAAAAGAATCTCGTTATCTCGTAAGATATATTAACTTTTTGCTCTCTTAAATTCTTTGCACATTACAATTGCCCTGTGATAAGATAACACTTTATTATTGAAAAAAAACTATTTAAAATATTTATATGCTCTGTTTTTTTTTTGTTTCAGTTGAATCTCTCCTTTTGTTTGATGTACTTATTTAATGGATGCTATTCATTCACCATTAAACCTTATCTCGGAGACAATTCTTATCGTCCGGTCGTTTACTTTGTTTGGCTAAACAATACCTACACATTGGAAGACTTTGATATAATAAGTCCGACGTTTATATATTTTAATTATGAGTAAGGATATATTCAAGATTAATACGATTTTTTTCATACATCTAGAGATTCAAAAATATGTAAAATTTACTTTCTAATATTATCGTATTTATCATTTCCTCCTAAGCTAAGCGGGCATGAGTTCAAATTATTTATTATGTTTCTAGCTTCAAAATTATTAATTTTCATATATGACAAACTTGTCACCGATACCTACCCTGTAAATATCTACAGTAGAACCTCAATATAACAGACAAAATATCTAGTCAAATGTGAAAATTATTAAAAACATCACGTTAATGTTGTACATGTTTAAATCCAAGTGTCACCTCTTGTAGACAATGTTCTGCGCATGATAATCGTCATACCTGTTGCATTTATAATGAGTAACTTTCAATTTGAGTCATAATATCGTCCCACCCGTAGACTGAATGTAGCACTAGGCACTGATTCACACATTTGCACAGCAGTTTAATTCATTTACTAAAACTGAATGGATTCATTGATTGCTCTATCCAATAAATATCTTTTGATTGGAAAGTAGAATCAAATACAATGTCATAATCCTAACAGAGGGGACTTTTATGTATCAAACTTTCGGCTTTAATGCCACCCTCGTTAGTCAGTATATCGAGGTTCTACTGTATATCTTCACACACTGTCGACAAGATTTACAAAAGTAGACGTATCACTCGTTATATCTCATTTAAAGCGAATTAATTAATGTTATATTTAATAATTTTCAATAAATGTTTATATCGTCCATAACGGAAAGTCGGAATCTGTTAAGTGATAATTTAGAAAGAAAAATGATACAGACATCTGTTTATTGAATTTTTTATACTCAACGTTTATGTGAAATACAAACTCCTTACCTTAATACTTAAATACATCAACAAAGTGTTAAATACCATATCTTTACATACTATCATAATTGACTGTGATGATGTCTCAAGAATGTTGAAAAATAAGAAGCGTTACTCGAATAAAAATTTATTATAAAACATAAAATATAATATTAATATTAACATTACCGTTGTATCCGTAAAAAAAAATGATATGTGGCTGAACATCGATTTCCGAATCGGAAAGGTAAAAATATATCATAATCATTTACAAGTGATTTTTGTAAATAACTTACGATTTCTTAAAAAAATGATACAACATCATAGAAAGATTCATCAATCCTGGAACCTCTCAATATTGATACAATTATTAGCAGAATTAAAACATTTTGATTTATCGAGAACAATAAATTCCACAATTCTATATAAATCTTGGAATAATTACAAATACACCGAAAATATTTCCAATTATGCTTCAATACAATTTTTAATATAAATTCCTTACTGCACACTGTATTGTATTTCCACACAAGCATTTTTTTTTATCATGAATGACTTTAATGTGTTTTTTAATGACTGATATTTATTATAGGAATAATGTCGAAATTCAATGGCAATTTAACAACCAAACTATCAGAGATACCAACGCTGAATATTCTGTACATTTGGATCAACATCATGACAATGTGAGTAAATGCATTAATAAAACTTACCGTCCCATACCATCTATGTAGTCGAGAATAAAAAATACATTATCAACAAGAACAAAAAAACATGTTTTTGTAGTTAACGTTGTTTAACTTTAAATCCTCGTATTGTACCTAAAACAAAATATGGATTGAAAGAAAAAATTAAATAGTGACTTTATTTTCAACCACCAAACATCTGATAGGCTAATTTTATGTTTGAATCGTTGAAACTTTTTACATTCACATGTGTAATGTCACTGATGAGCCGTGCTTCAACTTTCAGCATCTTCGGGCACAAATGAACCTGAACTGGTGCTTAGTAAATAGTTCTTATCATGTTAAAAAAAAGAATAAAAATATTATGAATAAATTAAAAAGTCAACAATGGTGGAGTGTAATGGTTTCAAATTCCAGGCTGATCGATTGAGTTAGTCATTTTTTTTAGTAAATAAGCTATGTTGGATCCTTGAGGGCCAGGGTATCAGGTGCGAGCAGCTTCTTATAATTGCCTTGTCGACAAATTGAAAATCAAAAATAGACTGAATAGTTTTTAATCAGTCTTTCTGATCACCTTACATTCTTTATCCAACTTATTAGTGTTGAGTGATTTATTTTTAACGACACCTAAACTGTAACATTCTTTTGATAACACCTATTCGAGTCTGTAGTTAAGTATCACTAGACACAGCCAAAACAACTGTTTACTTTATTTTCTCTAAATTAAAAAAAAACATTGCAAAGCTTGGTTATTTTTGCCCAGACGGACTAATCTTATAATTTTATATGTAAAGCCATTAATTTCTACAGATCTGTTTTTCTATTTTAATCATACTAAAAAGTTATATATGCATCAATGCTTTTTGTGGAACTATATTCTATTGTTGGTAAATAATACCGAACACTTAAATTTTGATTAAAATGCTTGAAAGTATAAACTTAACTTTCTCACTTGAACTTCTGTAGAAATTCTACATATTTTATACACCGTATAATGCGTTGCAACCTTGTTATCATTATAATTAAATCTCAAATGTGGACAACTACAGTGAAACTATTTGTTTCAGGTAATCGATAATTTTTTTTACTAGAAGCTATTTAGTTTAAGTTATAGACCCGTAAGCTTACCAGCAACAATTATTATAAATAATACAAAGAGTGAGGTAATTTCGCACTGGTATCAAAATCGTAAACCAAAGTATTTATTTGTCATTTTTCTGTATGATTATTAAGCCGCATGAAAAGCATTTTCATTATATTTCATCGCTTAACTGTAATGTATAGAAAAGATTCCAGATCTCTTTTCGCTAAACCATAAAACTGTTGTCACTCAGTGAGATATTTCAACTCAAATTTGAATTACTTTTGCCAGAATTTCACAACATAAAACCCCAAACTGAAAATTAAGAATCGCACTGCATATATGTTGTATTTATTATGTTTTTTTTTTATGGATTCAACAGAGTGTAGAAACAGCATTTTATTTGCAAGAATTGACAAAGAACTGCACTTTGAAAGAAGAAAAAGTGATCTGCCAGTGTGGAAACGTACCGCAAGGAAATTATTCTATTCATTTCAAACTGAAAGATGATTGGCGGTGTAAAGCACATGGAATATATCAAAACTGTGATTGGACTGCACAAATTGGTAACAGAATAAACTATTTTTTTAAGATCTAAAATGTAATAGAACCTGAGGACCACAAAAAAAATAAAGCATGCGGTAGGACAATAACAATGCTTTATCAAATTAGAAGAGTAAATATGGTTGTCTTCCGAGGATAGGGAAATTTAGCTCTTTCTGAATGTAAAGTGAGGAATAAGTGTTGACTCCTGATTGCTGGACCGACCAATTCATAACTGGCAATGGTCATGTCAACTTCTTGCTTAACCTTGACTGGTTAGTTAGTAGACATTAATGTTAACTCGGCAATATGATTCAACATGCTGAGCACATAGTCTGGGAATTCTCAGATATGAACAAATAACAGGAAAAACTGTTTAACGTTGTAACACTACAAGTTGAATCTGTAGGTTCTGTCGAACAGATAATTGATTCCATCCAGGGAAAATTACAAAGCACATTTTCCTGTTCAACTGCAAAAATGTTGAATATTGCATTTCATGTTTTAATACGCATCACAACACAGATTCAATTGTTTTGTTGCATGTTTCCATGCATTCAGCAAAGTAATTGAATGTCATTTTGCAGATATTTTCATCGAACTGCCAGTTCATCCTTTCGTGCCCAAAATTTCATTAATGGACTAGGAAGTGATAATACTAAAATAGACCTTTACATAGAGAGAATGTGTAAAACAGAATACAATATTCATATATAGAGTGATGTATATATTATAAACGGGGTGGGTGCATGGGGCCCCAACCTTCAGTCACCTACATTTACAGAACGAGAAGGGAACAAGTTAAAAGACAAACTAATTTTTGCTATTTTTATATTTTCAGAACGATATGTATACCCAAATGCCTCAAAATATACATTAAAAGCTTCCATTCTACCGAACAATTTATATGTTGGGATGATTGCCGGTTCGAGCATATTTCTCGTTTGTATTGTGTCTGGAATCAGTTGGTTTGTTTACAAGCGACGATCTGTCAGGCACAACTGGTATCAAAATAACAGAAGCCATCCGTGTCCTGACGTTCAATGCCAAATGAAGAATAGTCCAAACACAAAGGGCATATTCTTGCTGTACGCTCGAGATTGCCAACTTTTTATGGAAGCCATGGTCGAATTGAGGAATCTGTTGGCAAACTTGACAGGCTGCAAGGTATTTAGTTAATTTAATTAGTATGAGTAGATAAAAATTGAAATTGAATATTACAACCAAAAACAAATAAAAATTAGAAGTTATATCTCAATGCTCTCTATGGGTCAGAACATTATCGATATAATTATTAGATTTTATAATAGATTGTTTAATTGTTGTAAATCATTACATGGTAATTAATAGCTTGTGAAGACATTACAAAAAAATATTTTTGGAATCGATTGCCACTTTTTGTTAATTAATGCTTTGCAATGTGCGCATGCCGAGAGCTCTGCCGGCACACATGCGTCTGCAGAAACAGGGTTGGGGAAACCCTGGCTTTTAAATTCTAAAAACTCAGGCAAGAAACATAGTTTGGATTTGAGATCCTGGGAATCAAAATCCGTAATTCTCATAGACTTATAATCGTTGAGATTTATATATTTTATGATTTTTTAAATATAAAATTTGATATGTGTGTTTCCAGGTATATGATTTATTTGATGACAGTCTCTTCAACGAAATTGCCGTCTCCCCCAATGAATTCGTTCAATCACTCATACAGGATCCAAATATGAAAGTTGTGATTATTGCATCCGAATGTGCTGAGAAGTTATACCAATTTTTGATGAATTATTATTCCCAACCAGTAAACTCAGGTGATTATTTATTCATAACAGAAAATCATTAATTGTGCAATCCCTTACGTATTGAAACTTAGATGCAATCGCCTCGAATTCGGATGAAAATCAATATATATTTTTGAAATTTCACTATTTTTCCTATTCCTACACTAAAATTTTCTTCAGAATAATTTGCATGCCTAATAACATATGGGTGTATCCATATTTTTGCAGTTATACTAATATGTACATCTTTGGGGACAAAGAATTTTGAAAAATAGTGAACATCTAAATATGCTCATTTATCACTTTTAGGGTGTTCACTGTCAATACTTGGTGAAATAGCATTATATTAATAAAAACACAATATTCCTTTGTACTTCATTCCACTTTATTTAATAGGTCAGGACCGGTTTCGCTCATTGCGAGCATTGTCAACTGATAAGAAAAATATATAAACAGTGCTATTTATACAAAATTAAATTGAATTTAAAGGTGTAAGCAAAAAATAACAATGAAAAGAATTTACAAATTACACTATAAGTGACTCTACAATTACACAAAATTAAAATGCTTAACACCTATAACATACAATTAAAAACTCATCAAAGACTAATAAATTATAAGTGGTGAATGTTGGCAATTATAAACAATTAAAATTTGGGAAATTTTTAACAAAGTAAAATTCTATATTACTAAAGTAAATAACTTAATGATGATTTTGTGTTTTTCCCGCTTCCATGTTATAAGTCTGTGTACTTCAACTGAGCGAAACCGGTCCTGACCTATTAAATAAAGTGGAATGAAGTACATAGGAATATTGTGTTTTTATTAACGCCCATTTATAATAAAGCATGCAAATTGTAAAAATGAAAAGGCTCAATGATATTGTTAACCCGCTTTCTATTTTTTTACCCATTCACTTGTTAAACTTTTGTTAAAATAAAAAAAAATCCTTTATCAAATTGTCTTTAATTAAACTGACGTTTTGTAAATATTTCCAGACAAGGAATGTATACCATTAATGCAGTCGTATTCCCTTCCGAACTGGCTAGATGGGTTGGTGATTTACTCATTAAAAATGATTTCTTTTGATGTCAGCCCTGCACCGTATCACAAATTCTTCGTGGTCAGGTTAGTATTCCTTTTTTATTTTTGAAATTACATATTCATCATCTTTCTCGAATCTGTCTGAAATCTTAAAAAAATTCACGATTGAGCAGTTGTATTGATATTTTTTGTCTTGTTTTTAGAATACCAAAATTCGACCGAAGAAATGACTATCTGTCACACATAAACCCATTCAAAAGATTCGACATTCCCGACGGCTTAGACATACTAGTGGATAATCTATTGCTACATAAATCTCAAAATGGTGTCAAAATAAATGAAAACAATTCAATTGAGAAAGTGTCATATTACCCGGATATCAAACGGGAACAGTTGACGATGTCATTGAAGAATCTTTACAATTTTGCTCAAGAAAATCCTCGATACTTGATGTCTGATATACTCAATGAAAATTATGCATGAATTTTTCGAGTCATCCCATATGCAACTTATTCCTAAACCAGTTTTGGAATTTGCAACACTGATATGATTCGTATAAGTATGTTCTTCTGTGCATTTTTTTACTGATGCTGATCTATATGATTAATAATGGTTTTAAAAAAAGCATGGCCTTTTTGCTACAGTTGAAGTGTCGCTTCAAAATGTATCTAATATAGTTCACCTTACAGCAGTGGTTTCCGACCTTTTTGTCATTGCGCCTCCCTTTGAAGAAAAAAATATCTTCGCGCCTCCCCATACTTTATTTCATATAGTAATAAAGACACGTTTTAAAGGGTAAATAAATATGTTGGACTGTTCGCGCCTCCCTTTGCAATAGTCCATGCCTCCCCAGGGAGGCGCGCCTCCCAGTTTGGAAATCGCTGCCTTACAGCATTAATTTAACTTCGATGCTAATAAAAATATATCAATATGCTATCGTGGCATAGGAGTCATAAGTGTCCTTAACAATGGCGTGGAGTATGGGTTTGCAGATGAAATAAAGTGCCTGATTAATTTTGTAAAGTTTTAATGGGAAAACTTAAAAATGAGTGGTTGCTTTAAAGATGCTAAAAAATAATATACCAACAATATTTAACTGTATTAAAATCACTTCAAAATCCGACTACGTTCTTGAGGTCCGTTTTCTGGGATCAGCATTCTATAAACAATTCGCTGTGTTCATGTTGCTCGTTTTGGTGTTCTATTCCATTGTAGTGTCTTGGTCCTAAATGGTTATAAACAGGGGTGGGTTAGAGGGGGCTCAGAGGGCCCGCACCAGCGTAATTGTAAAATTTGACTTAGGCCGGCAAGTCCCTTGTTAAATTAAGAAAGAATGAGATTCTTAGGTAAAATCCTAATTGCAATTTCTGACGTTGACGGTACGGCGAAAAGAATGGTTCCTACTTCTGCGTCAATCTTGGAACTCTTCGCTTTAGCAATCTCTGGTAGGTGGGTAGAGTTTTAGCTATCGATATTGATTATTTTATAGTACAATGCGTATTGTTACATAAGATAAGCATTCTTAGTCAAATTTGATTGCTTTAATAACTGTTGTGTATGAAGTTGTGTAAGAGTGATAAAAAATCCACCCCTTCCCTAGAACACCGCGAATAACTTTGAGACTAATCAAGACCCCTGTTAATATATCAGTAGCCCACCGCTGGTTATAATGCATGTATATTTTAAACTAAATGCCAGCTCAAATCATAGTATTCCAATGCACATTTAGTTGAAAGTGACTGACATTTGGGTTTTATTTCCCGTAGGAGAACATACTTATCACTGCAGCAGTGGTAAACGGTAAAGTTAACAAGCTAAATGATCACCTTGTTTGTTGCATCGCTTATACATCAATAATATATGTATATTTGTACTTCAATATATTATTGCATGCTAAAAATATACAGATGATAATGTCGCCTTAGTATACCTATTGCCTTTTTATGAAATAATTTGTCCTTTTGAAAAAATTATCTGTTTTAGAAACATTGTGTTCGAATACTATAAATTATAATATAAAAATGAATAGTTTTGAAGACTGATGGATTTGATTTTATACTGTGAGAATTTATAGTGTCATATAGACCATTGGTTGTTTTCTCAGTGTAGAAATAGCATAAGTTAAAAGATGAATGCGGTGCTAATTTGATATTTAATAACATACTAAAATATTATGATTGAATGCAAATAACCAACTCATTTTGTAAGGTTAATATATTTATTTAAATACAGTTTTTTCACCTACTGAATTAAATAATACAAAACAAATATAATGTGGCCTGACTTTTTAAAGAGACAATTGTTCTTACCCATCGTCCATTGCCATTCTGCTAGTTCGTCAAAATAATTTATTTAACACTTTATAGTATCTGATGTTTATGTCTCTAATATAATATAACTTTAATATTAATACAACTTGTTTTTTTTTTTTTATTTAAAGGCATTAATTACCTCTGACCATAGTGACATTTGGAAATATAGCCACATAGAATTATTTTTTTATAGCATTAGAATATGTCAAATTCGAAAACTAAACTACCTTTCCAAATTAGATAGCTTCTTTTTTTTCACATCCTGCATTTTTTTTTCATTAAAATATAATAAAAAACATTTATAACTAAAACTACAATCTAATCTATCTAGGTCTGATGTTACTTTAATAAAACCGGTGATCTTTTGCGTAAATGAATGTTAAATAAGAGCATAGATTTCACGATTTATTATAGCTCTGTTCTTCTGCGTACTTCAAACTATCAGCAAACCGTCAGAAGTACCCAGAAGAACAAAGCTTATGACTGAATTATGTCTAAGGGGAATATTTTTTACAGAATATCGATTTGGGATTACAATATTATATTCTTGTAGTATGTACCTGTTTAACAAAATCTTGTTTTTTTTTGCAATAGTTATTCTTATAACATTAGGTGTTAATTATATATCTTTTATATCTGAATGTTAGTTAGTAATACATATTCTATTTATACTGTTGCATTAGTTAAAAAATATATGTAACATATTCCATTTGTAAAATTGAATATACTTTATTAGGTAAATATTTGTACATAAAGATCTCATCCACATTAATCATCGCTCGGTGAAATATTGAGCTTGACGTTTATGGTCTTGCATCATTATCAGTGTTTTCTGAATTTTATTAAGGTTGTGGTATTTATTTGAAAATTTTATACTATAAGTATCAAATGTAATATAAATGATATGCTGTGATAATCTTTAACTGATGAGGTTTGCAAAAAAAATTCTTAAGTTAGTGCAATTGAGAATCTAAATTGATGTCACATCAGAAAGTCACTGTGGAATTGATAATTTTTACCATAGGACAATTATTGTTATGGTACAGACACAAAAAAAGTTTTAAAAAGCAAAAAAAATAAGGGAATTGCTATGAACCAACTATTCCTATTGACATCTAGTAAAACGATCTTGATAATACATTGAAACCTACATCTTTGGAGTGAATGCGTTCCAATTTATGCACAATATAAACTTTTGAAACTAATTTCTTAATTTTATTTTTTTAGCAACATTTAAAATTAACCATCATGAGCAAATAACTTTTTCATTACATATAGTAATCGTTTAAAAAAAATCCCCTTGGAAGTTGTAAAATGGTGATGCAAATTATATCCATGCTGTTGTGTCTCTAATTGCTGTATTCTTTTTTATCAATGCATAGAATATGATTTTAATATTTAAAATTCTAACATAGATAAAAAATGTTTATTATTGCAAGTATGAATTACACCCCTAACGAACAATTCAGTTACTTACTGGTAATTTTGCAGAATTTAATGAAAATAAATACATACTATCATATTTCTAGAAAAGCTTCTATAGCAAAGATGTTCAAAATCCAATCGCGATCGCAAAGCAAAATTTGCCTGATTCCGAAAACTATTATTTTCTCGGTCACTCCAAAAATAAGTTGTTTTTTTAAAATAATATCCATAAAAATTATTAAATTGAATAATTTTGTAAGCTTTTATCTAATTATTTTTCGCGTTAAAAATAACACAAGTTTGAAGAAGGAGAAAAACCCTAAACAAAAATTCTTATAAGAATCATGTTAGAAGTCGATCTCGGGAAAACTTTAGATTGAAAAGTAGTTCACTGCGCTTAAATGGTTCTGTACCCTTGTTCTACAGAAATGATTTTTTGTAATATTTTTTTCTTCGTTTTGTTCATTAGGATGTCATCATAAAGAAATTGGTTTTTGAATTTATTGGAAAATAGCCTTATTTTACATTTATCATTTTTATCCCATTTCTCAGTTCAAATAGCTAGAAGTATGGGCATATCATGGTTCTCATGCCACTTAAGTATTTGCATGGTGAATGTGAAACTAACCTTATATTTTTATACAGACTATTGATCAGTTAAATATTTTTTCACAGATAATCATGAAAAATCTTTTTTCAATAAACCACTTATTCTAGCAATTAATTTAAATGAATAAAGAAAACTAATTATATTCTGATAATATTTATTTTTTTACTCAACAGTACCATATTTTGTATACCTACATAAAACTATGATATTATAATATCCTAGATAAATTTTTAACACTAAAATTTTAAATATATAGTATCAATCAGATATTTTATGTTAGTTATCATACCTTGGATACATGAAAAAAAATTAAAGAATTTTTTTATACATAACAGAATAAATATTATTTTTGTACAATGAATTTAGCTTTATAAGTATTTCCATTAACATTTTTTCAAACATTTCTGTAAGATCAATCATCAGATTTCATTTTTAATTTTTAATAAAAAAAATCCTGAACATTTACATTAAATGTTTCAAATCTACCCAATAGTTCACGACAATTTCAAATTTGGAACATGTATTAAAAAATAAAACATTACAAAAACAAAATGGCTTTTATAATTTTAACATGGAAAAAACATTTAACTAAATCAGGCAGGTGAAGGTATTGATTTCGTATTCAAATTACAGAATGTGGACACTGGTTTGAAAATAACATTTAAAGCATCAACAAAAATAAATTTCTAAAAAATAATGCATCATCTCAATCATCCATATGAAAAGACTAATAATCGAATGGATTCTTATTGATTCTCTCTGAAATGACGACGTAAAATGACTTCCTAGATTTAAGTGACAGTAAAATTTCTTTTGATTGAAAATAAATTGCCACCTAGTGATCGCATCGTCAAAAAAACGGGCTATCTAAATATGTTCGTTTGTTGCTGTAGCTGTCTATTGAGATTCTTATTGGATCCTTTGTTTCAGACGACTGCATTCAATTCTATTCTGAAGTACTTTTTCATTAATTTATTAGTGGTTGATTACGAATATCCAAGTTGTCTGAGCACATATTTTCACCAACTATATAAAGCGGTAAATAGGTAGGTATTTGAAACTTGGATAAGAAAAACTTTTATAGAATTTTCAGTAAAATACTAAACTGTTCCAAGAAATTAATGAAAGAATTGTTTTAAGCTAATTGTAAATCCAGTGATCACGAAATACGATTACAACTTGTTTGTGGAAAATACATTATATCCGAAAATGGAGAGGTAAGAAATAGCCAGAAACAGCAAAAAGAAAATGTCCTACAGCGAATTATATTACCAAAACATGAAAATGAAGACTACTGTAAAGTTTTTAAGTTTTGATTTTTTCATATTCATTAAAAGTTTTGATTGCCTGGGTATGTAAACAACGAATTACATGCCAAAAAATGTATCGTATATTGTAATTTTTAACTATGACATAACATTGAGTGTGCGTTCGGCTTAAAATAATATTACCCAGCTACATCTTACAATAAGTAGGTATGTATTAAAAATACCTATTTTTCATTCATTTCGATGGCTATTTTTCCGCTAGATCAGAGGTCGCTAAGCCGCAGGTCTTGGGGTATGTGCGTGCGGCTTTTTTGCCAAATTCGTACCTCAAATTTAAAACTACAAGCTTAACACCAAATATACAAGGGTTAAAATAGTTCACGCTAGTCTTAGTTGATTTTATATAACTAATCTTGTATCGGTGTATTTGTCATCACTTAAGAATGCTCGTGATGAGCGAAACCGGTCGTGATCTTTGTTGAAATTGTAGAAATATTTTATATTTTACAAAAATGTTTTTTCATCAAGAATTGACAATGAATAAATTGGCATATATATGTTTTACATAAATTATTAGTTTTATGTAGAAAATCTTCTTCACTTGATAAATAAACAGCTAAAACATGTAACCTATAATCAGTGCCGGTGCGAGGTTATTTGGCGCTCTATGCAACGGCTATTGGCGCGCCCCCTTAGCAAATCGTCCCATTTTTTTTTCGAAATAATGAAAAAAACAATTCGGGATTATTAGAGTTTTTCTTTATACCCATATTCATGGCCGCTCCCAATATGACCTCCGAATGGAGGTATCTCAACTGCAGCTTTTCTATGTGAACTGTTTCAGTTGCTCAACCTACCTTTTTCGAATCATATAGAATACGATACATAATTACAACGAACAATTCATACAGACATCAAAATAAAATGAAATGTACTATTATTTATTATTATTAGAGTGTATACAAATAATATAAATACTCCATTTATGCGCCCCTGATGGTTTGCGTCCTAGGCGGTTGCCTATTTTGCCTGTATGGTGGCGCCGGCCCTGCTAATAATCTTGAACAAATCGTATTTGTATAAACATATTTATAGGGCTCTCAAAAAATTCCAATACGTCGTGCTACTCATATTTGGCGGCTTTGATCCGAGAGCTTGGCGATCCCTGCATTAGAATACAAAACACTACTTTCTGTCACAACCAATTGAGAAAAACAATTATTTGAATGTTTTATATATTTGGTTGCATAGTTTATAAGAGGTTTGACAACTGTATTATTTCGAATACCTCCATGTGATATAACTTACAGCAGCGATTTCCAAACTGGGAGCCGCGCCTCCCTGGGGAGGCATGGACTATTGCAAAGGGAGGCGCGAACAGTCCAACATATTTATTTACCCTTTAAAACGTGTCTTTATTACTATATGAAATAAAGTATGGGGAGGCGCGAAGATATTTTTTTCTTCAAAGGGAGGCGCAATGACAAAAAGGTCGGAAACCACTGACTTACAGTATCTAACCCGAACGACATAACTTTTATTTGTTATCGTTGTGTTTTTTAAATTTCAAGAATTATCGATACTGAAAAAGATGAATTCACGAAATTCTAATACTGTTTTATGTATCCATCGATAACAAGAATGAACGTTTCGTTACAATTTATTAAACTAACCACTTTTCGAGGGACACTGTCAATTTTTTATAGTGATTGAGCAATAACTACCCTTACCAAGCTCCGGTAGCATGCAGACTAAATTCATTTCAGATAGTATGCATATATGTACATTTTTGTCAGTGGTGTAGCGCTTACTAAATCTAAAGCTAAAAATTTGTGAGCGTTGATTAAATGCAATATTTTAATACCCCCCTGCAAATTTTAAACAAAACGTTCTTCCAATCCATAGTTACAAACATCTTTGTTTTATACTTAATATAAAATTGATCTCAACATTTTGAAAAGTCTAGACAAAAATTGGGTGCGCCGACCCCAAGTGCCCCCGCCCCACTCCACTGATTTTTGTGTAATATTCATTTCGTCGTATATGAAAGACGGTAGCAATATCTTATGTTATATTATATTCACTGTTGTGGGTGTTAAATATTTGTTTGGAGCAACTTCCTACTCAGTTAAAAAAAAAAACATTTAGACATGAAGAAGCACCACCTTCCAATAATGCCATATGTACACGACTTTTTCTGTGCTTAAAACATTTGAATCAGTGGTTCTTAACGGGGGCGTTTTTAATTTTTCAGAATTTTGGGGGCGCTATTATTAAAATGTTTATATGACTTACATGGCAATAAATCGCATTTTGGGGGGTGGTAGATAATTTATTTCTGCTGAAGGGGGCGATTCTTTCAAATGGTTAAGAAACACTGATTTAAATCAACTTCATTATTGTGTATTGTGTTTCTACTGTAATAATTTTCGGGTTGGATATTTTGTCGTCTACGCCGCACTGGTAGATGGATACAGTCAAAGCCGATAGAAGCTTTTGACTTCATGTATTTTGACATTTACCTACTTATAATAAAAATAAAATTTAGGCGAAGTCGTTTATAGTAAAATTTCCTATAATTTTATTAATTAGTAAATGAATAATTATTAATGCATCCTTATCCGTTAAGTATGTATTGTATTATTATGTTTTCAATGTACGCTCGTAAAAAGCTCTGTACAACGCACGTTGTAAGTAGTGCCGAGAAAAATATTGTTTCATTCTATGAGATAACTATGTATTACATAACTTCGGCAACGTGAATTAGCCTGTTCTTTTTCTAACGCACATTGTTTGAACCCACGCTTACTAGGACGTACGTTTATTCACTTTCACATGGAACACGTACTGCACAAAAGCCCTAGGGGTTTTGCTAAGACGTACGTCTCAAGATGTAAGCTTGCTTGGACAACGTGAAAGAAAGGAGAGGTAGCTGCTAATTCAATATATTTAGTTCCGAGCTTTCAGCCAATCACGTTGAGTCCTATGTGTATTCGGGTCCTTTGTCATCAATGGGTTATGGACTAGTCTAAGTCAAATATAATATTTTTATAGAAATCGTTTAGAGATTTGATATAATTTTATAAAACCGTTCTTAATCCAAATATTCTAAATAAAATAATTTGCGAGCCCTGTTTGTTATAACTTCACTTGGTCGTTTGAGATAAGAATTGAAAATAGTAACAACAGCGGCTGAACACACCTTCATAGTAATAGTGGACTGTTCCCACTTCAGCTGACTGTGTTGTACGCAAGGCTACTATTAATTTAGTAGTAGTCGGGTGTCCGTGGGAGTGGGTTGTATTCGTCATTTCCTTGTTTGCTTTATCTGAAATGTCATTTATTGTGTTTAATATGGCTTTTAAAACGATTCGGTAGTCATTTTGTTTCTAAAAAAGTTAAATTTTCATCGAATATTGCACAATTTTCGATGAAAATTCGGTTTTAATCTACCACTTTGACGTTTATGGTGGTAGCGTTGTGTCAAGTGTCATCGCTAGTCGGGAAGTGACAGCCGGTTTCAATCTCGAAATATGCTTAAATTTTTGACGCACAAACTTCGCACACACTCCTTGAATGAAGAGAATATTCCCGAAAAGGTGTGTATTAAATTAATACTTTTATCGGGTTTATTTAGTGCCGGGTCAAATGTTTTATGAAGGTCATAGCGGTGTAGAAAATGGCTGCCTCTGGGCCTGAAGAGAACAAAGGATTCGGTTATTTACTGTTCAAATATTCCAGTTTCTTCTTGACCTGATGACACCTGAAGACTATTCGCAGTAAACTGATTTGTTTTATGTATTCTGTTAAAGAATTTTCATAAGAAACTTAGCGTTTAATGCGGTAATTTGACTCTAGAACGGCGTCAAATATGGCTGACTGCTGAGTAGTTTTTAGGTCTATTTTGTTTATCAATTTTATAGATGTTTGATTATGGTTTTCAGGTAGACGGCCACGACTCGGGGACAGAATCTGACGACGAAGTAGACCGCCCGGATTCAAGTAAGTGGAACCCGGAATTGTCGTGTCCTGCCCTCTAAATTTAGTATTGACTTTCACTCTCGCTTTGACTTTTCCTGGTCTATTTTCGTCTGTAGGTTTTTAAGCTATTTCCTCATAAAAACTGATATTTGTTAAATGAAAATGCTTGGAAAATGTCAGCCCGGGTTTATGATCACTTGCTCTGGATGTACAAATAATATTGAAAGTTTTCTGACGTTTTAAAAAATAAATAAACATCGTACATCTTTTTTGTTTACTATATGGAAGTGCGTATCTAGTGTCTTTATTTTATGTTTTTATCACAACATTCGACTTCCACTTTCTCTGATATTCAGCTTTATACTTCAGATTATGAAAATAAAAACATTTTGTCTTCATGTCAACCATGTACCGGAATTGATTATTTGGCTTTTCCGGGCTTTCTTTGTCGCGCGAAACGTTTTGTGTTCAGATCTACCTATTGATTTTTTTAAACTGAAAATTCTTTGTTTTAAAAATAATATCTAAAGATTGACAATTGAATAACAGTTAACATGTTCTATTGAAGATCTTTTGTAATTTTGTCAGCGTTGTGGGTAAATGATATGTAACCGAATATACGTAATAATGGAATCAATCAACAATATCTTTGGAAGGTACGTATTTTACAATAAGATATTAGTGGCTCAAGTTTCATTGCAGAGAAAAAAATAGTAACCATAGCTTATTAAGCTTTTTTCAATATTATTTTGCCCACTCGCTCATGAATAAAAAAGTTCTCTTAAACTTTGTTTTCTAATATTTACAACGAGTAGTGTTTGCAATACAATTTAAAAAATACTAAACCCAATACGTAACCGCATTGAAATGATTTCAATGGAAATACATTTATTCGAACATTGCGTTTTGCACAATCTAATTATTTTCTAATGTCAAACATCAAAGTATGAATAAAAACTTCACATAGGTGGGCAGTATACGTTGGATTGATTCGTTTATCGATCATTATACTCGGCTATTGACTTCATTTCGTATTGTGTATACTTTTGATGACTAGAAAGATTTATAATATCGATATTTTTTTAAACGTAGATACGGTAGGAACTAGGAACTGAAGCCACGTTACTCTCCATCGGTATGCATGACTACAATTTATCGAAATGTGCAAAATTATTCAGATAATAAATAAAGGCGACACTGTTACTGATAACTATTACTCATTTGGCGAAACCGATTAGTTACTTTTGCATAAAATAACTATAGTTCTACTTAGTATTAGTGATAGATCGATCCACAAGTAATTTACCGGACAAAAACTTGAGATAAAATACCCGCACTATTTATTTCTTTATAATACAATACCTATGTGAAATCGACATAGTTGGGTTGGACTATGGATTGCATTGCTAGTATTGGGGACCGGGATCTCGGTATTCACGGCGTTTTTGTTTTAATGACAGTATTTTTTTTAAATTAACGATTTTAATTTGCTCACCCGGTATTGATAGTTGGCTATTTTAAATATTTTCCGTTCTGGCGATTGATATAGGAAAATATAATCGGAACTTACTTTTTGAGGCCTGAATTTTTATAATAATTTACGGTCATTGTGTAGTACTTATTATGTGCTTATTATAGGTATGATTGAAAGCACTGGAAGCAAATAATATTCATTGTGTGATTGTTCAAACAAATTAATTAACTGACTCCGTCATGAACAATGACAAAATAACGACGACTTGTCCTCTTCTAACCCTTCCTACTTTCTAAGATATTTAAACCGGTTCCGTAGAACTGGATAGGCGGGTCCATATATGTATTCATGCTTCATCCCTCTGTACGATGAATGAGCCCGTGTGCCGAGGAACTCTTACTATAAACTCCAGTAGCCAGTCAGAGGAATTGACTGTGTCCCATTACATAAAAGACTATTCTAGTGTATATCGTCGCCTCGGAAATAAATGTACTAAAAAGTAGGTATTTTATTTCTGGCTTAAATATTCCGTTTCTTTCAACATTGTTAGTGCTGTGGTATGATATCTGCCTTAAAGAGAAAAAGATACAACACAAAACGTCTTATGATATATAATATAGCCACTGCACAGTATTTCAATACTAGATTTTTGTCCCAGTACAGCTCTCGGATATACGTTTTCCGTGACAGAATATTTTTGAAAAACTGTCGTGATAATTTTTTGAATTTAAACTTGAATCAAATTAGTTTCTACTTATATTCAAAACGGAATCTTTAATTTCCAACTGCCCAAATCAGAAACCAGTGGGAATTGAAGTTTGGCATAATTTGACTGGATAGTGTCTGTCCAACAAGAACTAAACGTAATTTAACCGACGATTTTTGTTGTGCGTGTAATGTGTACACAGCGGCGCGACTAGCGAGCACACGCCGTCAATGAAAAGGGGTGGGAGGAGGGGTTTAAACTTAACTCTTTAATTTGCAAGCTAACTGCAATTAAAATTGGTTGTTATCATTCATTTGAGATTTGTAGTTGAACTATACATATTTTAATATTACGGAAGATGTGTATATTCAGCAAGCTTTGTTATATATGGGCCCTCTAGAAGTGAAGTGAGCCAAATGATACAACGTCTTTATTTGGTGTTTTGGTGGATTGCGTATTTATATTTTACGGAGATAATCTGAGGTTACTTAACTTTAAGAGAAGTGTGTTCAACCTTTTTTGTCCTGGGATAGACTTTTCAATTTTAAGTTTTCTCGCGATCGACTTCTAACATGATTCTTATAAGAAATTTTATTTTGTAGGGTTTTTCCTTTCTTCGAACTTAGAAATGTTTATTTTAAATGCGAAATACATATCATTATATAGATATGTGCTTACAAAATAATTCAATTTTTGTATTTTTGTATATTTTATATTTAAATTATATATTTTTTCGAAATTCACGGAAGCTTTCGGGATCGACCAAATTTTGCTTTGGGATCGACCGGTCGATCGCGATCTACCGGTTCGACACCCATGCTTTAAGACGTGTGGGAGAGGGTGACTGTTCCTAAAGTCAGCCGTGTCCAGTAGTCATCCATTTAGCTTAAACATTTATAATAGTGTTGACACTGAAAAAAACAGAATTGTTTAAATATGTGTCGGTAGTTAGCCGCTTGAAGATATATATTTGTACTAAACTGACTTCTAAAAGTTAATGCCTATGAAAGGCTAACAACTATTGATTTTTGGTGGCTGAGTACTGGATTTTTTTCCATTTTTTTTGAAAACTGTTCTTATTTTATGTGTGGATCGATATTATCCGTTTTTATTTTCACTTGATTACATTATTTGGTACCTGTTTTATGAATTACCAGTGGGAAAAACATATATTCATTAATTCAATATATCTTTCGAAAAAACACCCGTCCCGAACTGGCTGACTACTGGATCAATCGCCCTATAATTACAATGCATCTAACTTTTTTCCAAAATACCACTTAGCTCACTTCATCTCTAATGGGCCCATATTATTTTTAATACCTACGTCAATTTAGAGTGGGATTATCGTCGCACATTTGTTTTTATTTTAGCAATATCAAAATATTCTCATCTACCGTGCCGCGACTGCTGTCTAAATTTTATTTACTTAATTCGTTTATTATCAAAGTCAGTACAGACAGCATTTCACAATTAAAAAGTGAATATATTCTTGTAGTGTGTTTTTAAAGATAAAACAACCCTTTTTGTACATCATTTCCTCTAGAAATTAAATTTAATAATAGAGATATGAGTTGTTAGTTAGTATAATAAAATATTCTTATCAGTTGACTGATATTATTGTTAGGAAGGTGTGTAATTAAAACTTGTGCCTCGTTTACGGCGGTGATATAAACACAAAGCCACACAATGAAATTATTTTTGAAATTGGCTCTTGGGGGACCTTTTACAGTCAAACTTTTGCTTAAGTGCGTAGATATTTAGAAAATATCTTGGGTCTAAAAGAGGCATATCGTTACTATAAGTATATCAATTAAAAAATATATATATTATAAAAGTATTCAAGGCTCCAACACATGTCTTTGTTTTTACGACGTTATCTACTCTTCGGTACACTGAAAATGAGTCGACGTTAGTTGATCGCAGAGAATTTAATTTAAGAGAAAATATATTCTCAGATCAAAATGGTATATAACTGCAATTTCTGACTTATACATTATCTACGACAGCTTCAGTATATACAGTAGTACATTTTTATCCATTCACATTGATACGTTAACAATAAATTGCATACTGTAAATGCACATATTAAGTAACAATCGATTTCTTATTTAAATATTGCGTATAATTTCATACGAGTGATATAAAAATACACTCTTTCCCCAGAACACTGAGAATTGCTTTGAGATTAAGCGATCCCCTTGTTAACGTATTGGCATCCCACATGACATTCGTAGACATTTTAGTTTATGGTTTTCTCCGTGCATTTATTCACGTGTATAACGAGCTACTTCTCAAAGAGTGAAAACAAAGAAACAAGCATCAATTTTAAATTTTATAAGAAAAGTGGATTGACAGAAAAATGCAATATGTGTGTAACGGGTGTGTAAATAAATTCTTATTGTGTATTTTTGTTTGAATTGCGACTTTTTGTGTTATATGAGTACTTCATGTCTTCATGGGGTATGTTTGTAAGCATTTAAAAATACCTATTCTCTGATATAACGAGTAATGCTTATAACGATCGAATTCAGTGGGTCCCATCTTCCTCGTAATAACCAAGTTAGACTTTATATTGCTTTTCCCACTATCTCAAAACAGGTTTTTTAGAGTTGTCTAACTAATGAAGTGGACGATCGATCTGTACATTACATTTGAGTGCTTTTTTTCCTTGTCAAATTACTAACATAATTAAAAACATGATTTTGCGTTTTTTTTTCTATCATATCCGCCGAAGTTTTTGTGCCCTAACTCTTTGCTGCTAATATTTTGTGCGATTATAATATTTTATCGCTGATGAATTATATTTCATTAACATAGCAATTCGGTACGCATTCAAATTTATTATTCAGTATTTCTTGACCTTGACCGAGAGATGAAAATGGTTACTCCTTTTAAAGCTAATCTTGTCCTGATAAAACTTATACACATAATTACACATACGAAATATTGATTTATTGAAAATTCTAATTGGATTCAAACAATGATATTTTTCATCCGGCCCCCCAACGTTGTTGAAAAAATCTATGTTTCTCAAACAGTTTGGTGGCCCCTGCTCTATAATATGATTTAATTGTGTCATTGAAATTCGTGTTATACTGGAGGCGGAGCGCAGTCCGGAATTTCTCTCTTTGATAATTTTCAATCTCATTATTTAATCAAATTTATTTTATTTTAATTTTCATTACAATTACTAAAAATATATATTTTTTAAATATCGTTCTACCGAAAATCCTACGAAATTGTCTTCATTTAACCTATATATTTTTTAAAAAAATGTTCTTTTGGGAACGTTAGAAGGCAGTTGGTTTGTGCTTTAGATTTTTTTTGAAAAGCGACTTGTTACTCGACGTATTTACCGCTAAACCACTTACTTACTTACTTCGAAATGTGTAAGTGTTTTAAAAATGTTTTTTTGTTTAAATATTTACACGCATTTCCGTCTGGAGTCAATGTATGTTATTCACAGTCAAATATTATAATACGCTGGCTAAGTTTCGAACATTAGTCAGTCACGACGTCGTTATGTCGTATTTATTTGGGACGATAAATAGAAGATTCAATGCACCTGACCAGCTTCCGTTAAAACAAGAACACTTAAACCCCCTCACTGAAATATCCCGACTTGCACATGCTGCTCCTTGTTGCCATACCGGCGCAATATTTCCATATTATCAAGGTCGCGCTGGGGGGCGGACAACCCTTTTTAATGGCGTGGGCACAGACCCAATTGCAATCTATCGTATCGATCCGGTGCAATTTCAGTTTTCCTATACATTTTGCATACATTGAAAAATGATGGGTGTCTTCAAATACAATATTGGCGTGTACACCATAAACGTAATGCTTACGGAGTATATATTTATTTTTAACGATGACTATAATATAAACTGCAATATTACTAAGCGTTGATATAATAGAAATGCTTGAAAACATAACGCTACCTTATAATGTCTTTAGATACATATTCTTTCGTATGAGTGTAAAAAATGTAATAGCGAAAGAATAGTGAAATATGTACATGTAAATTATATTTATTGATTTGGCATTTACTTGGTAGAACTCCATTTTAATAGGGTAAAATATCAAGGTATTTCAGTTCTACAGTTTCTGTAGAACTGAAATACCTTGATATTTTACCCTATGTAAATTATATATTACACATATTCTTTTTAAAAAATTTAATCTTCTATTACAGGGTTTCCCAGCCTTTTTTAAACAGTACATTACGTTAAATTGTACCACCATAAAAAATATTGTAATTCATGTTTTTTTTTATTGCACGTGTAATAATAGTATTTGCATGACAAGAAATGTCAAGACATGGTAGACACAATGGATCTGTTTTTTTAAGAAGTTTTGAGGAAAAAAGTTATTTGCGGAGTCACTTATAATATGTCACTTTTAATAAATTTATCTACTACTTCGTTATAATCATGTAATATTACTGATAAATAAAATATATTATCATTTCTTAATTCAATCTTCTTACAAAATAAATTTTATATTTGTAAATCATTTATTTTTGCATGTCTGCCATTACTGATCTTTTTAACGTACCACCAAGTGGTACGCTTTCCAAGAGTTGGGAAACCCTGCTTTATTAAGTCTTACGCTTATTTTTGATTAATTTTTTTGAAAAAATAATATTCAAAACTAAAAAAAAACACCAAACAGCGAATGCTGAATACAAAAAAAAAAATCTTAAATCCGTTATAAATAATCGAAGGATTCACAAAATTTGTATGATCTATGTAAATGTCGATTACTTTCAACTAATATACAATGACGTGTTTAAGTATTACATTATCAACAAGCAGCTTCTAGCAGACGTGACTGAAAGCACGGAAGAGATTACCTACTCAAGCCCGAGAAGATCATAATATTATATATTATCATATGCACTTCTCTCTTCTTTGTATAGAACAACGAACATTGGCTTCAATATTGTGAATTGTTACTTCTCGAAATATTCCCACTACCAGCGCGAATCAATCACCCCAATTTACGCTATAGCGCAACACATTATAAGTATATATAGGAGACAGCGTTGTTAGTAATCTGCAGAGATCGCGACTTAACATATAATATGTACTTGAAATTGTTGAAAAAACATATTGTGCAACAATTATAAATAGGCACATTATATTATTTGGCAAAAGTTTGTACCCGAATTAGTTTGCTATCAAGCTCTTTACGTGATAGAGGGATTGCATCATGATTTGACAGTTTCAAGTGTGGTACATTCAAATGAAATTAAAGTCATTTTTTCTTAATTTAATTTACAACCAATGCGTGCAAAGAAATGCATTAAATCTTTGACACATTCTTCAAATATGTATGTGTCATTTTAAATTTTGGAGATATTTCAATGCGCCGTGAATCCCTAAAGTGCTCAGATGTCATAAATTAAACCCCGAGTATGTATTTCGGGGTCAGAAATTTACGGCAATTCCTAGATATTATAGATTGTAAATACAGCAATAAGATGCATGTGTTTTTCATATCATTAGGGAGTGTCCGGCTATAAATATTTACAGGAGCATATTGCCGATGTATCTGACATGTCGAATTACTTTCGTGATACCCTAAAAACTTCGTGAAGCCTTATGTATTATGTAGCACAAACTTTGGGACTATTTTTAATTCTTAGAAGGACTGATATGTTTTGATATTAGATTTACTATCATTCAAAAATTGGCTTTCATACACTGAGAAGTATTGTGCGTTTGTCGTGGAGAAGTATTGTGCGTTTGATTTTTTAATACAACTGCTAAAACTGCATCTTCAATATTAAGTTCTCGTCCCTTATCTAACAATTTTTTTAGGTGTAGTGTCTCAATTTATTTCAACGTAAGCGTATATTAGAACATTGGCTGCCAACCGGTGGTTTGTGAGAACAATTTAGTAGTCCGTAGTGCAGTAACGTCGTTTGTACCAATAATCCATAACCGTATTATAAACACTTAATGATCATTATAATATGAGACCCCAAAAGGTGAAGTGAGCCAAGTAGTAAAATGGTAAAACTTTTATATTGGACTTTTTACCCTATTATAATGGAGTTCTACCAAGTAAATCCCAAATTAATAAATACATTTTTATTTTAAGTACAACTACGTCTTTACTTGGTGTTTTATTTGTTATTTTAGGCCTTTAGGGAGATAACACTTGATATTTTAAGTCGTGTGGAATATTAAAATAACTATCACTTAGCTCGCTTCAACTCTAAGGGGCTCATATTATATTTGCTCATTTAAAAAAAAATGAAACATATTAGCGGTCTGCGGGATTCGAGATTGTGAGTTTACTGTTACGTGAGGTCCAGTGGCGGATTAAGTACTTTGGAGGCCCCAGGCGCAATAAATTTTGGAGGCCCTGCTTTTCGAATAACATAAAAGTGCTGCAAACCTCTTAGTAGAATAATAATGAATATTTAAAACTGAAATTAAAATGTAAGGTTTATCCGCCACTGGTGAGGTCTGAAAGTCTTGGCGACCGCTGCTTTAGAATACGGCTTCATTAGTATTATTCGTTTCATGGACTGAAGTTAGTACATATTGCAATTGTATTACTCTACGAGAGAACAGATATCTGATATCTTTTGTTATTGGCGTTGCTGTGCGAAGCGTTCCGAATTGACGAAATTGAAATATGTACAGGCGTTGTGGGCGGATGAACTATAAAAGACGACTAGATTAATTGTTGCCGTTTTTGTCTATGGATGGACAAGTTTTTTGGTTGATCGCTTCACGAGACACTGAGCGTTTAAGCTTTTTTTCGCTTCTTTGTTTTATTGCGAAGACAGTTCACGGGTTATACAGTGTCGCGAAAATGTCGAATGATATCAATCAAACGTGTACGTACATAAAGATGTATGTACCTAACATTTTTCACACTGCTAATACTAATTGTATCATTATTTCTTTGCATTTGTTTTAGATTATTATTATTTCCAATCTTGTAGTTCAAGTGTAGGTCGCTAAATTTGTCTTCGCCAGTGTACCTATCCGTTACGGAAAGTTTTTGATTTTCATTTCAGACACGAATACAATAAATAAACAGTCAAGAAAAACTATGTGTGTTCAAATATGCTTCGATCGACAGAAAATTCGTTTAGATCTTTGGTGTATGAATTAAATCTACAACTATAATTATACCGAAATAATGACGTTTCTGATAGTAACGTCATTACTTACTATCAAGATAGGAAGGCATTAAAGAAATATAATGTCTGTATTAATACTTCTATCCTCTATTGATTCTAGCATGCATTTAATCTTGGTTCATTGTTTCATAATAGTATTATATTTCATGTGAGTGCCAGCCACGCCACGGCAGGTCGCGTAAACGAGACATTATTTTAATGGGGCCGGTTTTACTATACGCCACTGCGCCGCACTAAGGTTTCAGTCTAAAACTTATTGAAAATGATGTTTTTTTTCTTAATTAAGCTGACGTCGTTGTCTTTTTTTCTAAATATATACACAGAGCTTTTTTTGGATTTATATGAAAATATTTTTAACATTAATAGTGTTAGAAAGTTTTTAAATCCTTATTACATATTTCAAAATAAACAAATGCATCTACAATAATACAAATAAACACAAGTTATGCTATTAACTGGACTCTCTTTTTATACGGTAGATACGTTCCACGAAATACCGTGTAAAAAAATGCTAACATGAATAATAATGGCGGAAAGGGACACGTTTAAATAGTTAGTTGTCTAAGAGTTTGTACATATATTTGAAACAGGGCCGTGGAATTATAGTCTTGGAGTCGGGACTGCTTTAACTGAAGTCAGACGCAAACAAACTAATAACTTCAGAGTCCCTTTTAAAAATATACTGTATTCAAATCGCTAGGCTCAAAAGTGGCACCACTGCATGCTACCAAGCCTACAAAATAAATTCGTGTTATTTGTTAAGCTCTGAATCGGAGTTGTCTTCGTCTTATTTTTTAAAGACTCCTCTGCCCTGATTTAAGTGGAAAACGCCGATATGTAAATAACTATTTTTTTTATCTGCGTTGGAAATATTAAATCGCTTATTCGTTCACAATCGTTAAGTAATAGTTTATCTGAATGAAATATAAAGTTTTTAATATTTATGAGCTACGCTTGCTTGGATTGGATCCACTGTGCGCCGTTCGGCAGTGCAGAGTTGTCGCTTCAGGTCGTGTGTGCGGAGTATGGCGGAGTGTATAGTAAGGACGTGACGCGATTTCTGAAAGAAAACGAATCGGGCGGTCGGATTGTTTCGCTCGGCCAGAGATTCGAACCGTCTACATTCCGCCATTAAATTAGTCTATGAATGGGCGGGCGCACTCCTCGCACACTTGGCCACGTTCAGCGCGTGTAGGCGGGCTGTCAAAAGTTATACGATGTCTTCGGATTAAAACATCGGTGGCTACTGATGCCGTTTTGCCGACCGCAGACTAACGCTGACTTGTCTGCCAGTTTATGGCTCTAAACATTTAATGACCGAAAAACTATTAATCTTTTCACACGTTTCCATACAATGATAGCGACAACAGCGTTGACTGCCAAAAATAATGTTGATCTTATATATTATATATATATGTACATATACTAAAAGGAGCCTTGCAAATACGTGAATACATTTCACACATCGATCTTTACCATTTCGTGTTCGTGCATTTCATTATTTAATATCGTCAACAAAAAATATCAAACCAATGCAGGGCTGTGGAATCATGAAAAAATCCGACTTCGACATTAACAAACGGTCCAACGGAAAATGTAAAATTTTATATTTAAAAAATCGAGTCGAATACGACCTATCGACATGAACTATTCGCCACTCCTGATGTATCATACTTAACCCTTCCCTTACTATGCAAAAAAGCACAAGCTTCTGAGCTGTGTATCCGTTACACATCAGGCAAACGGGAGTGAATCATGACAATTATATAACTACAGCAGTACTACATATAATTGGCATGATTCAAACCTGTTTGCCTGATGTGTAATGGATACACAGCTCAGAAGCTTGTGCTTTTTTTGGTGCATAGTAAGGGAAGGGTTAACTACATATATATAAATATTACTAAATTCCCTAAACGCGAAAAACGAATATCGTTCAGTAGCTGTGACAACGTATGCAATATACAAAGTAAACAATATGATGGGTATAATTATTATCTTGAATTAGGCATTCTTTTAAAATGCGTTGCGTCGATATGCTTAGTATGGAATAATGGAATGATTAAAAATATTTAGATATGTTATCGTGTAGAGCTGTAAATTCCGTATAAATGTAGTAGTAATTTAAACTTACAAAGAATAAGGCTATAGCATTTACATGCTTGCACAATAAAAATCGAGTTTGTAATAAAAGCGGCAGTTTACATAGTCCTTTAAAGCAAACACGGCAGTTAATGAACGGATTTTTTCAAAACCATGTAAATTATAATATAAAATTGCATGATGGTAGTAATAATAATGTTTAACATTGCTTTTATTCAAATGCGTTATAGGTACATATGTAGAAAAGAAAAAAATGGCTTAAATTGTTTTGGAAACATCTTAGAATTACGAAAACTGCCACCTTTGTTTCCGAGACCTCATATTAAATATGTCGCTCACGTTTTTTGGATCCCTCCCGGTCTCTGAGAAGCACACACTGCGCGGGCCAACGCAACGGTCGCGTCGCCATAATACATATTGTTTTATTGTTTTTTTTTAGTCGACCGAGTTTGTACTATGTACTTGTGCATACAGTGGGAAGACTGGCAATTCATTAGAAATATTTACTCAGGGACGTAGTAAGTTTTGTACAAAATATGTAAGCAGAAAATGCAAAACTCCTTTCCGATCGATTTTTTTTATTCGGTTAATCTTTTGACCATTGCAATTAACCATTATGGTACGAAGACCGCGCGAGCTCATTACTTTCAACCACCGACTCTATTATTGGGTATGCTCTTCACATTTTCTGTATATAGTCAAATGATTTTCGACACGCGAATATTTTCAGCATGTTCACATGCAAATGCGACAAATCAATTAAAACATGATTGGAAACACCCTCTCGATTGTATTATATACCCTAAAAAAGGAGTTACCAACCCCGTGCCCACCGACTGATTCAGATGCGCCCGCCAACTAATTTATAAAATCGTTAAATTCCTAGGATTCATTTCAAATTCCTCGGTGAGCTAAAAAAAAAGAGCTTTGGAGATATTTTGGGGGAATCGGTTAATTCTGGATATTGAGATTTTGATAAAATGTGGTGCTCGCCGTCCTACCAATATTTTAGATTGCGCTCTAGGGTCCAAAAATGTTGGTAACCCCTGCCATAAGAATACATCGTAAACAATTTATGGAGTCATTTTTGCTGGATCATAAGCAATGAAATTCGAGACATTTAGGTACTCAGAATATATGCACCTTATAAATAGTATTTTTTTTATATTCATGTCCGCTCCCTGATGGAGAATCTCAGCAGAAGTTTTTCTACGAGAACTGTTTGTTACGCAGTCGCTCAACCTCTCTTTTCCGAGTGAGTATAGTAGAGATAGATATACGTACACTTAAAATATATTATGTTCTATTGAATGTTTGTTTATACCTACATGAAGCACAAAAACGCGCATTACTAATTAACATAATATTTTATACGATTTGCATGTTCCTAATTTGAACAGGTATTTTCATTCGCTCATTTGCGTTAATTCAGTGCGACTGTGTGGCGTTTGTTTTATGTGTGTATCGATAGTCATTATTTCGTATTTTAAAAGAGCGATCGATGAATTTAATCATGACATAATAAACACTGAAGTTTAAGGTCATTTAATTTAAAAAGTATATCCCGCTAAAATATTTACCCGTACATGTGTTCCAAATTTAAAATGAATTTCATAACGAAACTCGACTGTGAAGATAGTGGTCAATAATTTATATCTTTGTATTATGTTCATATATCTACCAAATTTATGGTGGATCATCATTGTTAGGTGGATAAATTATTTATTGTTTGTGGGAAACACTGTTCTCGAAGGTCATGGCCGATCTCTAAATCTCCGCGTGGAGTGGTCGCAGTAATAAATAACATCGCGCATCAAATAGGTATAATGACCGAAATGAGCCGGGGCTACCTGTAGGCGTTTGAATACGTAATTCTTCGGTAATAAATTTTCTCGGATATCCAACACAAAATTTTGCTTTATTGTTGTTTGTGAGAGATAGATACCTGCTACCATAAAAAAATTGGACAATCTACACAGTTTTTAATCCGAAAATTTATTCCTTTGAGGAATGGCTTTCATCTTGAATAAAAGGCTAAGGCGAGAATGTATTTGATTTATTATACATATCCTCATAATGTTAAGTACTGCTTAACCGTACTCGGCAAACATGGTGGATCTTCATAGTCTTGGAAATATAAATCAATGGTCTTGTTTTGAAATTCGCTGAATAATTTTACTGCAGTAAAAGCTGTCGGGTCCTATGGCGCAGCGGTAAGCGTTGTGGGTTTCCGTGCCGGATCTCACGGGTTCGTGTCCCAGTACGAACAGCATTTTTTCGATCGACTTATCGATTTCTGTTCAAAGGCATGGGTGTTTGTGATGTCTAAAAATTCTCTCCCACCCTTTCCTATCCTTAGATAACAGGCAAAAGCGGTCAGTTAGCCACTAGACCTGTCCTTAGTCGGGTCCTATGGTGCAGCGGTTAGCATTGTGGGCTTCCCGTGCCGGACCTCACAGGTTCGAATCTCAGTACGAACAGCATTTTTCGATTTCTGTTCGAAGGCATGGGTGTTTGTGATGTCTAAAAATTCCCTCTCCCTCATCCTTCCGATCCTTCAATAACTGGGCGTAGCGAGAGCGATTAGTTTACCACTAGTCCCCTCCTAGCATTATCCTTCTATCCTTACTACTCTTTTTGGAAAAGAGAGGTTGAGCAAACTGAATAACATACAGTTCTCGTAGAAAAAGTTCTATTGAAACAACTCCATTAGGAGGACATATGATCCACATTTGGAGCGGACATGGATAAAAAAAAAGCTGTAATGAATTTCAAAACCTCTGATTATTTGTTGCTCATGAGTAAATTAATAAGAAAAACTGAATTGATGCAAGTTAATTAAACGTCCTCGTATTTTGGGCCAACCGCCGTTGCTTCATATTTTAGCCATGCGAAAAACCAATAGTTCTTGTATTTTTATTTATCGATTGCTGTTCGAGGTATGTGCTGTCTACAAATTCCTTTCCACTCTTTCAATCATTAAATAACGTGGCGTAGCGAGAGCGATTGGTTAGCTTTTGGTTCTGTCTTATCCCTATCCTTTCTATCTACACATAACAAACTGAATAACAAGCAATTCTCGTAAAAAGACTTCTGTTGAGGTATCTTGTTTATGAGGTCGTATGCTCCAACATTGGGATCGGACTATATTTAAAAACATAAACTAAAGTATATATCGATGATATTGCTTTTATGCCAGTAATATTTATAGTCCATAACACGAATATTAACTACTTATCTACCGTGTAATTTACAAATAGATACCCAAAAAATATATTATCCCAAGTTATAGTATACGTACATTATTTCAGAATAGGTACCATTGTATTACTGTAACAACTTGGAATTGCCATGACAGAGCTATATCTCAAAATCGAATCGTTTTATTATATAAAGCAATATCTCATGTTTTAATTCATAATTCATAGGTAGCTTATTCTTGGTTATCGCATTAATCGCAGAGGCTGCGATATTATGTTATAGAACAGGAATGGCGAACCTTTTTGGGTCCGCGTGCCAAAAATCCTCAAATATTATTTCTCGATTGTGTGGCTTGCCAAGCAGTAAAATAATAAATTAAACGATAGTCATTTATTTATCTTTGAAAATATTTGAAAATTAATAAAACGGAATAAATTCATTATTCACGGATTATTTAATCATTTTTTTTAACTTAAAATTTTTTTGATCATGGAAATTGTTCGCGTGCCATCCAAATTCTCAAACGTGCCACCTCGGGCACGCGTGCCGTAGGTTCGCCATCTCTGTTATAGAGCCTCGAATACCGACCCTATTCGTTTACATAATAATATCCGTCTTTTTCGCATTATTTGCAATGCGAATGTTGCCAGCATTGCTGAAATTGTACCTATATAATGTGTGTAAACGTCAGAACCGTTTCACTTGATTTTGTCGGATGAGCGATTTTGTATCTGGGCAAAATGAAGCAGTATTTTCAACCCTCTGCCGGTGATGAGACGATCACGCAGTGGCGTGCGTATCTTGAACATCTATTGAGTCACCGCAGATGGACAACGAACCAACCGCTGAAGCTCAGTACGACTCACATTCCCAATAACATAAAGTTTATAAATAAAAGTTTATAAACATCTTTGAGCGTCATGTTACAGTTCTGACTCAACTTTTCAGCGACGAAAATATTTAAATAACGACAATTGTCAATTATACACAGTTTATGTGTCGATCGCTGGCTTTCGATTGGAATTGAAATACCAGTATTACCGAAACTGGGATTCTGGTATTTATAGTGTTTTTGGAGTAACAAAATACCGGTTTTGAAAACTCATCAATACTGGTATTTCGGTATTCAAAATTAGTCGAAAGCTAATTTAAGGCTATTATTTGCAAATCCGGCTCGTTCCAAAATGGTTGAAAAATGAATCTTGAATTTTAAACTGTAAAACAATATACATTTTTAATGTATTTTTAGTTGTATGGTACTTTGTAATGATATTTTGTATGTTATCAAGCAAGGTGTGAGACTGCTTTCTAAAATATATTTTTATTTAATAAATTACATTCATGGTTCATCTTTCACCAATTATGGAACAAGTCAGGTTTGCAAGTAATAGATAGTCTACCATACAAAATTTTATTAATAATGATTATGATGCAGTGGTTTCCAACCTTTACGTTACTACGCCTTCCTTTGAATAATAAAATATCTTCGCGCCTCCCCATCCTTTTCCCTAAAGACACGTTTTAAAGGGTAAACACATATTTTGGACTTCGCGCCTTTCTTTGCAATAGTCCACGCCTCCCAGGTTGGAAATCGCTGTTATATTGGGTTAATCCATTTCGCCAGGAATGGCTGTAAACTTAGTGATACATTTATTTCTTATATAAACACGATATATTTATTGACTGAGCGTCAGATCAAGTTCATCCGTGTACTTGAACGCCTGAAGATGCCGAAAAGCGAAACCTGGATCGTTAGTGACAAAACTTGTGTGAATGTACATAATTTGAACCATTCAAATTCAGTAGTTATATGATTTTCGTTTGTTACACGGATGCGAGGACTAAATATGTAGGTTAAGAAAGATTTTCCACTTATGCTCAAATATTTTCATTTTCTTTCGATTTCCGATACCTAAATTGAGGTGATTTTCGAACGCCACTGCTGCAACCTGGGAGATAATGGCGTAATATACAATATAATCAGATACAGACGGTTCCTTGGAGTAATGAAGCCCTCGGCTAACTATCTGAAATTTCTCTTGTCTTTTTCATACAAGTCAATGCACAGTGTTATTTCAGGACGCCTCTATTGAATAATTAGGACCCATATTAAAATTTCATGAATACACACCCGCGTTGTTAGTGATAATACTTATGGTAGTGTACACAATTTGTATAACGCGAGTCGTTAATTGAAGTATTACGTAATAATATTATTTTTAATTCATAATAATCATTCCGAACCACAAAATAATAAATTTTGCAATCGGTACGTTTACAGTAAGAAAATCGTGAATCACAACATATTTTAATTTTTGCTGAAATCTAAAAAAAATATCATCAGTGACGTCAGTGGCGTAACTAGAAAGTCTGGGCATTATATCATTCTATCGAACTAGTAACCCATTAGCCCCGAGCCGACTGATCCAAAGCCGGTGCCATTAACTTTCGTTGTAATCTGGCAAATTACTATTGTATATAAATAATAAATGGTTAATAGTAGTAACTCGTCTTAGCTTTTACTTTCAGTTTAATAACATCGTTTAAAGTTTGAAGTTAACTACTTGTAACGAACGAGAAGTTCCTCATACAGATAATATTCTTTACTTTAACGTGTAATTTAACTACGCCACACTAGGGAATCCAATCCCGTGCCAAAATGTTGATCCCGGGAATGGTTCTGAAGTTGGGTTTTTTAATAATCCTTTTTTTTTTGTAGAAATGAAATTGATAATATTGATCAAAAATAAATATATTATATGACACATATATTTTACTGTATGTATGTACATAAATTCTTAGTCGTCATTTTAATGGAATAAGTAGTGATAAAATTTACATAAAATAGTAAAAGATATACAAAAAATATGGATTATTGGTATTTTTGATTCCTTATAAATTACGTTTATATATACAATATTATTTAATTTCTAACTGATGACTGGTTAAATATGTACCTTCATTTCGGTCGAATGTGCTTATATTTACTTCTCTCCAGAACTGTTTATTAAGCGATATTTCAATTTTGGCAAGTTATCTAATTTGCGGCGATGAACTTGTGCTTTTTCCGATTAGTTTGCCTCCTAAGCAAACTGACTATGGATTCAGTGTGTAATACACTGTAACGCCTGGTGGTCGACAGTCAAACCGAAACCCTTTCCTTCGCAAACAGGACTTTATGTTGTTAGTAGATAATACATAACATCAATATAATCATAATATGTATAAGACAGGGAAGACGGTGGGATGTGATGTAAGGAACCCGTTTAAGGTGAATATGAAAATACTTTATTCATGATATGTTACACAAGCTGTGAGCTTATTTAAGCCGTTTTCGTGGTATTTAATTGAAATATCAATATTACGAAAGCACTTGTTGCTAGGCATAGCTAGATTTTAACGAAGTTGTAAACAATAATCGCATAGAATAATGGATGATTGAGTTGGATTGCGTAATTTATAATCCTATTCTACTGGCATATTTTTCACCTTCAAAATAATGTTTATGAATGTTTGCTACTACTGTGTGTAATGTGTATACCATTAAACCGGCCGATTTATTGGAACATTTCAATAATTTTAAACTATAAAAAAAATTAAGACGTAAACTTCCGATGTGTGGTTGATATGTATATTCCTTCGTGCATTGTGTAGAACAGGGATGTACAACCCATACCCTTCGAGTTTTTTCTTAAAATAAAAATACAATAAGTATCTAGTATATGTATACATTTTGAGTAAATAATTGCGTTTAATAACCGTTTACAATTCTCAAATGTAAGTTCTATAAAATCAGCATTAAATTTATAAAGCCAATGGTCGCGTTACATTTTGGATTACATATATTATAAATGCAATATGAACATTTATAAATACTTCACACTAAAAACACGGCCCGAAACCCGTCATATAAGTATTTTAAACGGAATTCATTACTGTTTATGATTTTTTTTTGTAACTTCACGAGCAAAATATAGAAAACTAATCTTCAATGAATCGCTTAATCTACTCTTTTTTAATTAAATTTTGTCGTCATCGTATCTTGATATTTATTTCCCTTTTTGTTTATTTTAACAATGCTCAAGGAACAAAATACTTGCTGGCTACTAGTGTGTTATTAATAATTAATATGATATTATATATATGTACAATTAATATAGCCACAAATATCGCACCCCGCAAGAAAAGTGTAACAACTCAAATCTCGCCTGTTTTTTAGTTGAATATGTGTAGCTGATTCAAAATATAAAAATATGTACACTGTCAACTCGCCGCTACAAGGCCAAAGTGGATGGCTGCGTGGCGGCGGTTTCATTTGGCAATGTGATAGTTTTTCGGGAGTTTTGTATATGAAACTATTACCAGACGTTACTAAAATAACGTTCCATTATGTATTGTTTCATTTTCCTGTGATTCTTAAATTGACTCTGCTGTCTAGGAATATCTAGTTTTTTTTTTAAATATATTAACTACTCATAAAATTACACGTTGTTTTAGCAGATTGGGGCGTCTATCAATTGCACGATGTAGTCATCTTTTCTTCTATACGTCTTCTTTCCTTGTATAAGTTACCGAGATTCACCTCATAGCACAAATTTATCTTGTTGACGAACTATTCTCGCGTTCTTTAGTCAATCACGCAAACCATCGTAGAACATGTCCGATCAATCATCATTTTTTTAGCACTACGACGCGTAGATCATTTTCACTTCAATCGGAAAATCTTCGAAACGATTTGCTGAGGTGATGAGTTTAGTTTAATGAGATGCAGAGTGAGGATACATCCATTTCCCTAAAAAACCACTACTCCTTTTTTAATTGTTATCGGCATTCAGTATATATTTTGTGTATTTAATTTGGATTATTCTGATGCTATTATTTTCTTAGTAAACATTTTCAAAGCAGTACAATTACGTTGTGTGTATGTTAGGACGTGACTGTACGTGTATGCTAGTGGATACATTACAGAGATTCACACAGGCACCGCCGCTCGTGCTTCTCCCATTATTAATTCAATAATTTATAATAATATCACAATTCTCGCGAATTTATAATGCTCGCTTCGGAGAATGCCGGTTGTGGTACACAACGTGTTAATGCCATGAATTGTGTAGGTCAGAGATCGCAAAACTTATGCAAATGCAGACTCCTTTGAATATATCAACCACCCCTGCTTTTTCATGTGCAAATAGTACTAATTACTTTTCTGCCGTGTTGGGCACAGTTACCGTATTGCATTTTAATTAAGCTTGTGCGAGAAATCAACCGAAACATTTTTTGACCCTGCCATTTTGAAAATGACAATTTCACCATATCTCCAAAGTAAGGGCTCAGTAAAAAAATCCTCTATGCTTCATTATTTTTGTGCATAATTTAGAATTGTCCGTACTGGGATTCGAACCTGGTACCTTTGTAACCGAAGCTAACGATGTTGACCACTCGACCACACAGGCGACAAATTAAATTTATTTTTCAATCGATTTATGAATTTCTGTTCGAAGGCATGGATGTATGTGATTTATTAAATTGCCCCCTCCCACCCATCCTATCCTATGAACGGGGCGTATCGAGAGCGATTAGCTAACCTCTAGTCCTGTCCTAGCCCTATCCTTCTATTCCTACTCTCTTTGAGCAACTGAGTAACAAGCAGTTCTCGTAGAAACACATCTGTTGAGATAAACTCCATTAGGAGTCCATATGCTCCACATTAGGAGCGGACATGGTTAAAAATAAATAAATAATATAAAGCTTATGATAATCAACTATTATGAAAAACTATCAAACTGTCTAAATATATTGGGTACATACTTGTAAAGAAATGTGTTTTAAAATGATAATACAAAATAAAGTTTTCATGTCCTTGATGACAAGTTATTTTTTTACGCTTGCGGAAAATGTATGCATCTGCACGTTCGTTTGTGATACTGTCACTTACCCACGCGAAATTCACCTGCTAATACCGACACCAGTCCTGCTTTTAAATACAAACTGTGCAGTATGAAAAATTGATAGTTATTTTATTATTTCTGGTGAAGTAATAATTGGAAAATATTCGTTCCTGTCACGTAAATTAATCGTGTAATCTAGTTTAACGATGGAAATATTAACATTGTCTTTAAAAAATATATATTAAAAAAACCCAAAAGTACCATATAAGTTAAATCTTTCGTAATTTGGGAGATACAAGGTTTTGCTGTCGGTATTATTTTTTTTAAAAAATAAATTGACATGCTGGCAGCGTTCTACATAATTGTCTGCTATTACGTAATATGTATGTATACGACATCTGCACCACGGCATGCGAACGTACACAGGGACCCCCAGCAATTTATAACCTCAACCTTGCGCAATATACTTTTTTTTGAATATGCCCTCGCCCCACGGTCTGCGTCGTTCGGCGGAGGAGGGCGCCTGCTTCTAGGAATCCAGAGCTCTGCCTCCGACCCCAGGGGAGTTTCGTCTCATCCCGGTTTGTGTGAATTGAGTGCTACATTTATTTTTCATGCCTCGTTTATTATACCAGAATTGTAATAATACACGACGATGTCAGTCGACTGAGCGATGATTCATTCACTGCAGAGAATCCGAGACCATTTATTATTTATACCGAGTCAAAGCTACTAATTTTTTTATCCGTCAAAATTGCAATAGCGTAACGTGTTCTTCAGTTGGTTGCCGAGAATATTAGTGAAATTGTATACCTAGTATCGTACACAAAAACAGTGCAGGAAATTCCAACCAAACTTACTATTCTACCTATCTAAAATAATCTAAATGTATGTTTACCCACGAACATGTCAAAACTGTACGTCAGCTTAGAGAAGAGAAAAATTCTTCAGAGTCTGTTTTGAGAGATGGTTACATTCGCTATTATTTTTATGTAAATAAAAGCATCTTAAAAATCGTTTATTGACATCCGAATGAGATTAAGACAACTGCTGTAGCAATCTGCTCTTCGTCTAATTTTCAAACTATTTTATGATTTTAGTTTTTGGATGGCTTCTAGGCTTCTATTATAAGTTAACCAGAATCATCGATTAAAGAATCTGGACATTCTTTTAGTACATTTACTTGTATAATTTACTGTAACAAGACATGTTTAAATAAAGGTGATTTTTTAGAGGTTTGTTTTTCGAATTAGCAACACTTTTCCAGCATCTTGACAGCTGACATACGCCTGAAAAACACTTGAAAATTGTGTAAATTAATTTCTTCAAAAATGATGGCAGGCCAGAACGTCAAAGTCAACGGAGAGCGCTATAGATGCATGATTACTGACATTTGATTGGCTAATATTAATGTGGACAATGAATGCCACACAGCGCGTGCCACAATCAATTTATTGGAGGAAACATTCGATGTGCGCATAAAATACAAAAAAAACAACCTTTACCTCAGATTTTAAACGTGATTAAGTTTTCACAATAGTGAAATGTTAATTTGAAGTTCTGTGGATCGCTCAAATATCTACTCAAGCAAATTATCTGACGCAGTCAAGTTCTTCACAAAAATGTAATAACAATTCTATCCTGCCGAAAATATTTCCCAACTTTACCGACAGTGTTTGCTTAACCCACCGAGTGACGGTGGTACGAAAGTATTAAAAAAGTCAAATGGAAATGAACTGAACTGTTAGTGGTCGGCGGAAAAGTATTATACAAAAACCGTGTAAAAGCAAATAATGGTTCGACCGCAGTTGAATGGCCACCGAACGAAGGTGATGAGACGTGGCGCTTTTTTTTCAAAAATAAATTTACTTTTATTTGTTTTCCGGAAATTGCTGCAAAATCGACTACATTTTTTAATAAATAATTGTCAATCTGTGAATCCGTCTGACTTTGTTACCTAACTGAAACGTGCAAACGTTGAACGTTACTCTGATTTATTTCAATTGCATTTTTTTATTCGACAATCGTTTGTCATAATGGTGATTTACAGTCGGGTTACTCGTGATCATCAAAGCTATTTTTTGAGATTTACATTATACGAAAGCCGTCAATATTATAAACTGGATTTGATTTGCACACACCCTTTCGTTCTACTGTAAACTATTTTCTTATCCTTTTATCCCCTGAAGAATGCAATTTGACAATCGGTATACATTATCTATGAATAATCAGAGCTTTTTTCCCATGCAACGCGTTGGAACGGCGTTCCGGCACCTTTTTTTACTTTGCATTTTAGCGATTCTTATCAATATTCTAAAAAAAATATATAAATATATTTATAAAAACACAATATTCCTTTATAATTCATTCCACTTTATTTAATAGGTCAGGTCCGGTTTCGCCCATTGCGAGCATTGTTAACCAACTCGCAATGAGCGAGACCGGTCCTGACCTATTAAATAAAGTGGAATGAAGTACAAAGGAATATTGTGTTTTTATTAATATAATGCTTTTCCACTGAGTATTGACAGTGAACACTCTAAAAGTGATATATATATATATATATATATTGCTTCGATTTAGAGAGAAAAAAAGTCTATATGAAAATATTTTTGAAATCATCGTTGCGCGAAAAAGTAATAACTTCGAAATGCATAATATAAATTGGCAAAGGAAAATATCACATTGGTCTGAATTTATATTAAATGGTCATAATATATCGGTCAATGTACAGAGGGCAGAATAAATAATTAATTGTATATACATAATCACATTGGTCTTACTAGTGTTAATTTTCAGACCAATGCGACCTGAGTTAGTTCCTAGCCCATAAATTGTCTCCTGGATGTGTAACCAAACCTGTCATGACTCTGATAGGACCCTTACTAGCGCGGGACAGATCATCGAGAGGGTTGACAGCTTCAGATACCTCGGCGTACTTATCCCCGAAGACGGTAGTACAAAAAAGGAGCTCGCCATTCGTTTAGGAATGGCTGGAGCAACATTCAACTCAATGCGAACTGTCTGGGACACACAGCTGTACTCGATTAAAACCAAATGCCACTTATTCAACGCTTGCATTCTGCCGGTACTGCTTTACGGTTGCGAATCATGGCACCTGACGAAGACTCAGAAAAACCGTATACTGAGCTTCGAGAACAGATGCTTGCGTCGGATAATGGGGGTTAGGTGGTTTGATTTTGTGAGGAATTCAGAGATAAGGGAGCGTACAAGACAGCGTCCTGTCACGTCAGTGGTTATGGAGAGACGTTGGAACTGGCTGGGTCACGTGCTGCGGATGCCTCCGGAAAGCCTCAATCCTGCCTGCCTTTTCTTTCGACCGGTGTGATTCCGGCGTCCCGGACGTCCGTCGGGTACTATCCATAGGATGTACTCGGCGGAACTGAGGGATGCTGGCATGTCATGGGAGGAAGCAAAGCAATTGGCAGGAGACAGGGAAACATGGAGGTGCCGCGTGGCGGCCATATGCTCCACATAGGGAGCGAACATGGCCAAAGAAGAAGAAGATGTACATAATATATAAAATAGTCATAATTTAAATGAAATTAAGAAGAAAAAAATAACCAAAATAGTTATAAGATCTGACCGTATAATATTTTTATTCTGACCAAAAATTGATTTAAACTCTGACCATTTATTTTGTTCCCAATAATTATCACTGTTGGGTTAAGGGATAAGCTGACGATCAGTTAATGTTAACAGATTATTATATTTCTGAAAAATATATGGGTTGTATAGATTTGCCAGAAATATGCCAAAACAATTCTGTTTGTTTTGGTCTTGGTCGTTGATTATGTTGGCGTGATGTATTTTTAATTTTCTAAAAAATCTTTAAAAATGTACAAATTCTTTCACATCGGGGATAAATTTATGTGTAGTAAATAAATCAAGTTAAGGGGACTATTTTGGTAATAAATTACTTGAAAATATCATAATTATCGAATCGCTTAAATATTTGAATACCAACTAGCTTCAGACAAATTATTGTTATATTAATAGTCATGGAAAGATTATTAATCATGATTCATTCGGATGGTTGGGAGGGTATTTAGAAATCCAAACCCATTTTCATGAATCGATTTTTTAAAACTGTCCGTATGGGATTCGAATCCGTGACACCGCAATCGAAGCCAACGACTCTGGCCGATCTTACATTGCTTAAGTCCCGGAGTACAAAAACAAGATGGACCGAAACCGATTCGCTAATTACTCTTTGTCCTGTCCTATAAAAAGTGAGGTTGAGCGACTGAATAACAAGCAAATCTTGTAGGACTTCTTCTATTGAGAAAAGCTCCAATTGTTACAATTATTTCATACTCTGCCAATTCGTATTTTTCCGAATATTGAATAAATACATGAGTTATTCCGCTAACACTGCATACGTTTACGAAATAGTTTTCGTCAATTGGTCATTGATTATTTAATACCTGCTGTAGATTATAGGCTAAAAACTATTCCTTGGCAACAATCAGCATCGTCATGATTGACGATCCATCTACCTGAAGCATACGTCGCCAGCTTCGCGATGACTTGAATAAAATACAATACTCTACCAAGGGCTGGGATTTTTCAAACTCGTTTGTCTGGAAGGAAGGGTTAAAAGTTTTTTTTATGTAGTAAAAACATAAAACAAACATTACATTCTCTAGATTATATGCTCAGCATTTTGTGGCAAGAATGGACAACTTTTGTCGTATTCATGACATGGTACAATGCTATAATCCCGGCGATTCAAAAAAAAATACTGATAGTCATAAATTCTAGTACATATGTATGTATATACGACTTGACTTGTTTACCCTTATTCACAAATGAATATTAGGTAATACATACAATATGTATTTCATGATATTTATTCTCAATGTAAAAATCGTGTTGATGCATTTGATAAAAATAACAATGATTTTTGTTCTAGACAATATATTGTTTTTTTTTCAATTAAATAAAAAACGTATACAATTTTCTATGCGTTGCTAAGAAGATTTGATTTTAGATTAAAAAAATCTATACATTTTTTTTGAATATGATAACTAAATGTAGGATTTTGAATTGTCGGGATTTTTTTCGAAAACTTTGTTTACCATTTGCGTCATCGATGAAGTGTACTTTTAAGTGGATACGATTACCGTAATAGGATTTGGACTACCCCATAATGATATTTATTTATGCCAACAGACACTATAATAGCGATGGTCTCACTGTCTATGGTCACACCCCGCCATTTGAATAACAATACATTATTCTAATTACGACAATATCACTATTTTAAAGCGGATAGCCATAAAAAACGAGTTTACTGATAAATTCTTTTTCAATTTGGAATGAAGGCTAGGGTCGCCACTGTTGCCAGTGAATAAATACGTTGACTATCAACGATAAAAAAGATAATTTAAAGGCTAGACCGGGTACAAAATTTCGTCCGCATTTCGTACAAAAGGACTGACTCATTATACCAGGAGAAGGGCTCAAAACGATTCTACGGGCCTTTTACTTTTTGTTTTTCGTTATTTAGAATTTTAATGAAAGAATAACTTTGGCAAGACTTTTCCATCTTTGTTTTTATTTCTTGTAACATTCTTTTTCTACGCATCTCTCTCTTTCCTACCTTACCTCTTTGTTTCACAGTTGGCCTTTACTTATTCTTATTACTCGAAACTCCAAATCGATTTAATTCACGATAGATGTTTAATATTACCAAATTTCTTTTAGGAATGCTATCATTTAAGATTTTCAAACATTCTCCCCATCTTCTAAGGAGTGGAGCTTACAATCCTAGAATTCTAAAGACTGTAAACACTCATGCTCCTAATTTATATCTAAGTGGAAAAAACTACAACTAAACGTTTTTTTCTTACAACTTGCTCTTCGCGTCGGTCATGAGTCGTCAGTTGTGTGGTTTCCCAAACTATGTTCCGCGAAAATCTAAATTGTTTAATATGCTGCTACGAATACATTTTTTTTTAAATTTATAATAATAGTATATACCCAATACATAAGATGTTCCATCGCATTAATCAACATTTTGATAAAATGTGAAAAGATAATACTTTTTTATATAGTTTTTTTAAACGTAACATATCGACTGTGGAAAGGAAAAAGGACGTAACCCACAGTTTTTTCAAAACAGCTTTTTTTCGATAATCACAATTTATCTAACTTGATACACGTTCTATCAAAAGGATGCAAGCTGCAAATGCCGAATTAGTATTTAAATTTAGCTTTTAAGTTTGAAAAAGATGACCTTGTAAAAAGTTAAAACCAAGAAAAAATACTGAAATAAAGGTTTTTCCTAGACAATTTCTTTGACCAATATTAGATTATGTCAATTGTGAAGTGGCATGCACGTGTCAAGTCTTCGTGCATTTTAAGTTTGTCTATATTACATAATTTGCCTATGACCCAAAATAATCGATACAGGTTTTTTCGCCTCCTGTAAAATTTGGTATGTGTGGGTTACATCTTTTTTCCTTTCCACAGTCGATATGGTGTGGCGTCGAGTCTGTTTATAGACTTCTACTTTATTGTAGCATAGAAAAAATTCAGCATCGCATAAATACATATTTATTAAAGAGATGAAATGAGCCAAGTGGTATTTTAGGAAACAATGAATTTAAGTATGTATCGTTAAAGTGGACCTAGCTCAGTAAATACACTGATTGAATTAATTGTAAATTAATAATCACTTACATTTGACCATACTTAATTGGTGCGTTCTTACTAAGCCCTAATGTCGTAAATGTTGCAAAATAATATATACAACCATTCCAGATTTTCGCGGAATTTAGTTTGGGAAACTCTGCTTCAAAGGATTTATCATTTAAGATGTTATAATATTCAATTTGACATAATAGCGACTTGCGCCGCATTACACGCTGTAATCGCTCGCTTCACGAAAATAGGGACTTACTCATATTATGATAATGTAGCCTTGACCCTGACAGCGAGCAATATCAAACAAATAAAAAGTGAGCAGTGTCTGTATGTATATGTATAAAGTAAATACATAGTTGATATGACTTTAATTCCCTCCGAAAATGGCGGATTGAGATCTCTTATGTCATATCGCTACATTAATAATTAGTATAATTACTCACTTAACATTGCATTTTAATGTAGCTTTGTAGTCTGCGGGTTAAACGATCTGACACGTCGGCCATTACATGAATTGCATCTGTCATTGTAATAATGTATTGCATATTATTATCCGTTAAATTATCCTCGTACATTCAGTTGTTGGACACAGGCTCGACTTGCATATTGTGCAAGATTATTTGTATGGAGCTTGTAACCGAACAATACTTCGTTTTTTTGTTGTTTTTTTTTTGTGAATAGGTGCGCTCGTTTTTTGAATTAATCGCCCAAATATAGTAAATTTTCACCGATACCTGGTTTTGGTTTTATATGTTAAATAAACTTAAACAAATATTTGAAGATGCGTCTTTTTAGCACGTGCTTTGGTTCCATAGTTTTTAAATATTTCCGAAATCTAATAAAATAATATTACTTGGTGTTTGATTTTCAATTTTAGCGTTTTACAGTATTAACAATGTTTAATTTAAGAATTTATTTTTATTAGATATTAATATTAAAAAATAACAAAACAATATGGAAGTACACAAATAAATCAATATACAGTACAATTAAAAATATTAAAATTAAGCATAGAAGGTGGTTTATCCAGACATTTTTTAAAATTAGTAGAACGATGTGTTATAACTAAATTATATTTAGTGAACCAAATTCCGCCATCAAAACTATTACCAGACACCAAATATCAACGCAATAAAACTCATAAACCAATTCGTTATCGGTCGACACGTCGTGTGCGTTTAACGGTGCTACTGGCATAGCAATGTAGCCATGGCACTATAAAATATCCATAGTTATATAGTTTTCTTAAAAAAAAAATACCTTTATTTCTGATTTTGGCATTTTACATATTTGAATGACATATTTTAGAACTGAGGAAAAAAATATCACCTATTGTGAATCTAGCATCTCTCGCGAAATACATATACGCTAAAATCGCTTATTGATGTAAAAGCCAGAAAAAGTATCGCTGTTAAAACAAAATTTTTGCAAACAGAATAATCGTTGGAAAAATTAACATTCACACATCACATAAATATTGGTACTAAGTTGTATCAATTAATCTGCGAATCACGTTTCCTTTCATTGCATTGCCATGCACTGAAGCAGTGAGTATAAATTATTAATAATGTCTTTTTATGCTTGTATATTTTTAAATGGCGTAACTGAGAAATATTATTACAAAAGTTACTATATTATTTCGTTATCCGTAAGCTGGTAAGGAGACCAAACAAATACATAGTGGGCAAGTCGATTCTTGCGTCTCGCATCTCGTTGCCAGCTCGTCTGCCGCGCTTGGCTGGAAAAATATACATATTATACATACCTACCTACCAGCTGGCGGTGTTACATCGCTTCGATATAGTTTTCAGAACTCGACCGATCTTAACTTGTAATACGGCGCTATTATAAGCGCAGTAAAAGTGTCAGGGTGAGTCATGATTGTATTGAAAGACATGCGGTTATCTTATGTGATTCTTTTTATACGGAAACTCAAAGAAAGGATATGTATTTAAAACCGATCGTTGAACTGTTTTTTCAATACAAATAATAATGAATACACTATCATCTGTCCAACTTCTTTTTAAGCAGACGGATGATAGGAGTTTTTCTAAATTATACGTATGTTAATTTATTATGTTTGCTGCCAACTATCACAAAGCTATCGGCCACAGATCTCATTGACTTATTGTCTAATTATTATTGTTCATGTGATGTCCATTTTGGTACCGTATATTTACGGCTTGAAATCAACAGTGCCCGAATACGTATGGATAAAATCATCGGCCATGTGGAACTATTGCCGGATGAAGACCTAATTTTTCCATTTTCCTTGGTCCAAACGGTGAGCTGGTTTTATAGCTCTACTCTATCACTGGGTCATAATTTATTACATTGTCCTAAATTATAATATAATACCTATATTATTTAATTACTATATAAAAAAAATATAGTGAGCGACTGCTGCTGAGATTTGAATTCGAATTCGAATATAATTATATACTTCACCTACTAAGAACTGATGTAGAGCTTATACGTGAACTATCCTTTAACTGTTGACTGTGGTTGGAAAATGGAGTGGTTTTGGCCAACACTGGCCTGCGAACAGGGCCGGTGCCACCATACAGGCGAAATAGGCAACCACCTAGGGCGCAAAAATGAAGAGTAAAATATTTTATTATAAGCTAAAAAAAGTCTCGCTTTTTTATTTTGGAAATTCCGTAAATTCCTGTGTTTTTGAAATCGGGAAACGAGTATTTTTTTTTTTTTTAAAAATCCCCGCGAAAGCTTAACAAAAGGTGTCACACTTTTTAATTAATTTTAGGAAATCCGTGAATTCCCAGGATTTTAAAATCGCCGAGCAAATATTTTTTCAATCATGAATCCCGAAATTCTACACGATTTTATGGTATATGTTCCCTATAGCGCCAAATAACCTCGCATCGGCACTGCTTGCGAACACAACTGATCCATTTTCCGTTTTTGAAACGTTGCGGTATGTTAGTACGGTGTTCTATAGGTCTTAGGTGTGATACTAAAAAAAGAGTTGTAGACCCGTGATTTAAATTTAGAAGAATACTTTGATGTTTTTTAAAAATCTATGTAGAAAAATCGTATGTACATTTTCATTTGCTGTGTGTTGGAATTGAATGGATTCATGTTTTGTAAGATAAAGATAGCAAGCACCTCATAAATAAATTCCGACAAAACATCTCTCACGACAATCCCGATTAGAAACTGCGATACTATTATGAAGCTAATCTTGAACCGTTTTAGAGGTGTAGACAAAAAGGATGCAGGCAGCTTGAACAACCCCAAAGTGCCCGAGCCAAGTGTGTTTAAATCCGAACACACGCCCTTATATTACGCTGTATAAATCGTGTAAGATTACTTGCAATAGAAAGAAGTCTTATCGTAAATTAAGATTTATGGCCGTTAAATTAAACAATTTGCATAATCCGAGTGGATCTAGTTGTATCATCAGACTTCGATTAATGGCCTTCCCTGTTCAGAGCTTCGCTGGGAAATTCAATTTTATTACACGAAATGGTGAAAGATAATACGATGTATAAAAGCGTACTGCGGTTACATTTCCAGTAGCTTGACTTGATTATGTTTTATACTTGACTTTCAAATAAGTGGATGATTATGCTCTGATTTGACAATCGTTATAACTTCAACGTAATAATTATTGTTAACCGAAAACATTGTTTTATACGTGGCGTTGTGTACGTTTCAAAAAATAAATTAATGTTATTAATAGTATCAACTTTATTTTTCTACAAATAATAGTGAAAAACTACGCATTTTTTTCATAAATACTTTAATAAGTTGTAAGTTATTTAAAAATGCCAATTCATTATCTCTTATGGACAATATTTATATCCGAATAGTATAGCCGCATAGCTGACTCACGATCCGAACATAGCCCGAAATAATTTTCTGAAAATTAGATTCTTATCCGGACCCGGCCCGAGCTTGAATTTCGATCGTATTTACCCACCCGAGAACGGCCCATAGGCCCGTGCAGACCTCTGAATTCTACATTGCCTACTAGAGATCTGCACGGGCCCGGGCCTTGGAATTTAGGATATAATCTTGGAAAAAATATAGCAAATCGAGGATTTCAAATTCTTCGGTGAGCTAAAAAAAAAAAGGACTTTCGGAGATAATCTGGGAAAAAGTATAGCAAATCGAGGATTTCAAATTACTCGGTGAGCTAAAAAATAAAAAAGGACTTTCGGAGATAATCTGGGGAAAAAGTATAGCAAATCGAGGATTTCAAATTTCTCGGTGTTTCGGGTCGGGTTCGGGTAACAAGTGCGGTATTAGACTCGGGCCCGGGCCGGGTCGGGCGTGAGTTTTTCGGGCTCGGACCGGTTAGTTTTGTAAAATTTTGGCCCGTGCAGACCTCTATTGCCTACGAACAATTTCTCGTTATAGTTAGTTGCAAGTCTGCACATGCGCAGTCTTGAGTTATTTATAGGACACGATATTGTTTATACATTTTTTTCATACGCTTTAAATGTGTTAATTTAGATTCCACTCGTCATCCACGGTGATAATGTAGTCGCGCACGCTTGCCAATTACAAATTCAAATAAATATTAATGCTTTTTCACTTATTTCCATATTATTGTTTACAAATCGTAAAGTGCATTTGGAATTGCCTGGTTATACACCTTTTAGTGGAACAAGGCCTTGCGATAGCTTTATCTTCACTCTAACGATTATATTACATATTGTAGATTTTCGTATTAGGATTTTTCAGGGCTGTGGAGTCGTTTAAAAAAAAGACGACTCCGACTCCGAGGAAGTTTTTCAAAATTTTCATTTTAACTTATATATATGTATACCATCAGATCATCTAGTCAGTCAAGCATGAAATATCAACACTTTGTACTATTTTGTTTGAATACACTTCATTAAAATATTTTTCAAAAAAAAATCGAGCCGCTCATTTTTCACGACTCCGACTCCCACTCCGGTCAAAATACCGCGACTCGGACTCCGATTCCAACTCCGACTCCACAGCCCTGGGATTTGTTCCAATAATTTAATATGTAATATTCTAAGCACGAGTCATTCCACTGAAGACTGTTTTTTGTCAATTAGGTATACCATCGAGAATGCTGTCGCGAATCAATTGTACTACATACTATGCAGTCTCGTTAATTGTGTTTTTAGTAATTATAAAAATACAATTATACACCCACGTTCAGCTACCTACGCAGCTCGTGAATCAAGAATATTTAATAACAGCTCTATCCTCTTTTGATCTGCTGGCGGATTAAAGCTTTCCTGAATTAATTTTGTATTGCATGAAGACATACTGATCCTCAGAGTTTTACGTATCGTAAGTAACCAACAGATAACAAACGCTAAAATATTTATACAATACATTATTTTGAAATATGCAAATTGATTTTTTTTAAACGGGAATATAAAAGACTGTTTCTTTTCTCATCCTTTTAGAAGACATATTCCTTTCATTCTTTCTTGCAGGGTGATTGATTTTTTTATTTTATAAAATTTAATATTTAGTCGCCCGCTGTGGATTCAATCCCCGGTATGCTCAATGTAAAATTTAAATTTGAGATCTAAGATATGGCTGTTTGTGATGTCAATTCTCCCCGAGTTAATTCCGAGTGACTTAACGAAAATTCCCATCGAGTTTATTTACTATGATCTTTTAAGTTAACAATATTTGTCGCATTGGCATTAGCTCTAATGACGAATATTAAAAAAAAATTATCGAATCAAATTTAAATCATTCAAACTTTTCTCATTTACATATTTATTTTTCTTTAAATTAAGTAGCTGTCCACACTGTGCGTGTGAACACATTATACCATTATGAGACCATTGGCAGCCGTTGTGGAATGGCGCACCAGTCTCCGCTTTGCAAATAAATAATAAAAAACCGGACGGGATGGCTGGAAAAAAAGACGTTTATTTTTTCAGTGGCACTTAATTGAGGCCCGCAAATGCGACGGGGCACGTAATATTTACGTATCAGAATCGTCGACCGTCGAGATTTCCGCTTGATCCCACGTTTTTATAGCCCAGCATTATCTCAAAAGATTTTCTGTGGGTTTTGATACACGAAACTGGCGCCAATTAAATTCATACGGTGCTATTTATTTGTTTAGTGATTTTCGACTTATGTTTGAGTGTTCAAATTTAGTTTGAAAGATCAAATCGTTAAAAACAAAAATAAAACACTTTTTCTTATTACAAAAAAGAAAATATTTCAGTAACATTGACTTAAGCAGAAGCGTAGCAAGGAAGGTGCGGCAGGGTGCTCCGGGCGGCACATTTTTAAGGGCGGCATTTTTCAAAAATAAATACAATATTTTTCTAGATTTTTTTTTTAATTAAAAAAAAATATTTGACATTACAGCTTACGCCAATGCGTCAAATATTTTTAAGTTGAAAGATCATACGAGATATACTCGATGAGAATTTTTGAAAGTCACATGAGATTAACTCAAGGAGAATTGACTTCACAAACAAACACCCATGTCTTAGATCTTAAATTAAAATTGAAAAAAAAATCGAATTTAACATTGACCTCACCGGGAATCGAACCCAGACCTACCTGATCGGTAGACCAAGCTCTAACCAACTAGACCACAGCGGGCCAAGTTATATTATATACGAAAAAAATTAAGCCACCTGTAATGAAAACTCCAAGTACGAAGTTTAACAATAGAAGAAGTGATTAAAAACAAAAATAGAGGAAATTATGGGTTGCGGTAAATTCAAGGACCGCCCCGGGCGGCAGGACCCCTTCCTACGACACTGGACTTAAGTCATGCTTCTTCGTCGGCTGCCTATTGCCACACTACCATCCCACAAGAAACATTACCAACGTTCTCAATGATTTTGTCGTATCATCAGTAAGATTAACGTGCATTTATAACTAGGTTCTTGTAATAACCCACATCAATTTCGCAAAGATTTGAAATCCTTTTATATAACTACAAAAAAAAGTGTCTGAAATAAGCATTGCTATTCCTAATAGCACGTCCTTTAGTATACTTGTGCCCGTTAAAGGTGAAGTGAGCCAACTATCTAGTTAAATGGCAAAACATTTTTCTTCGACTTTTAAATACTATCATTTACTTGCTGCGTTGGTGGATTTCATATGTTTTATTTTACCGAGATAACACCATTGCAATGTGTATTAACTGAGATAACTCCACTTTTACGATACTTTAAGACGTGTAGAATATTACAACGCATCTATTTGTTTTTCTAAAGTTCCACTTGTCTCACTTCACCTCTAATGGGCTAAATTAATGTCGCCCGGTAATTTCCACAAGTGTATGGTGGCTGGAGGAATATTTTCGGTGCAGATGCTACATTGCAGATAACTCGTTCATTTGGCAATCCAAGGACAACCCGGTCGTGACTCGTGGCATCATTAAAAGCTAAATGAAGCTCTCATGTTTTGCGATGATACCTACAATATCATTTTGTCCCCGTGGGATGAGCTACGATTAGAAAAACCATCGCCAAAACATACCAGCTAGGGCTTATCGGTTTTGAAAACCCGGTTCTCAAGCAAATTTTAAAACATTCGAAAGCCGGTTTTATCAACTTGGTAACCCGGTTTCAAATACATATTAGAATTTGTGATTAATTTTTACTATTATTTAATTAATTACTTTATTATTTTTACTTGAAACTACCTTGGTTGTAAATATAACATTATACAATATCTAGTTTGATAGTCAGTACACTTCAATGAATGCGTTGAAAATCTTATATTTAGGTTTTTTTTTTAAATATTTTAGTTATGCATTTTGACTTTGATACACTTCTCGAGCAATGGGTAGGTTTAAATAGTCCCCCTTCGAATAGGAATATTTTAGTATATTTTTGTTCTATTGCTTATAATAAATGAACGAAGTTTAAAAGAAATGATAATTTTTTCACAATTTTAATTGAATTACCCTATTGCGAAACTTCGGAAACCGGTTTGAACCGAGTTTTAGGATATATATGATTGATAACCGGGTTTTTCAAATGTCGGGTTTTTTATAAGCCCTTGTACCAACCAATGTTGCGTTCGGGGAAATTAGAAAAACCTATAATCGAAACGAAAAGTGCACTTGGTCAGGCAAATTTTTTGAACCGATTTATACGTGAAGAAGAAAGAACTTTGATTGCCTATAAATTTCGATGTGTTTCTAAGAATGTATTCAATTCAAAGATAAAAAGTTTTGTAAAAGTAAAAAAAATACATAAATGATAATATAATTCATTGAGTAGGAATACCTACTTAATCTCAAGTCTCAAACGAATTCATAACATCCATGTTGTTCGTTTTTTTTTTCATTATATGTAGTCGACTATCAACAATGTAAAGGCATAATTTAAATACCTTACCCGTTAGTATTGGATGAAAATAACACACCAACCCGAGTGCTTTGTAACTCTTTTCTTATGACGTCATATCCGTTGCCGGACATGTTCGGTTTTGGAGGATTCAGGAAATGAGCTTATTATCGGTCGGTGCCCTTAACAAGCCGAGAGTACTGCCCAGTCAACTTTTTCTCCTTAAGTCGAGCTTATCAGAAATGTTTTATTTTAAAATCAGATGTTTTACCAACTGCTGAAAATAGATATTAGTAATTTAGTGGCGGCCAATCCACATAAAGACATTTTTATATTCATTTTCGGTCAGTGTCTTGTGCGTGTGATATAGCTTAAATATCAACATTTTTTGACGTTTCGTTGGCTCGTTTTAACTTCGATAAAGCACTCAACCACAAAAATTCCTCCGAAATGGTAAGTAATAGTAATGTGACATTTGCACATGTATTTTTTGGGCAAACTGTGCTATTTTTTACTATTAACATTATTGTTAATTGATGTACTATAGTTGTGGAAGTGTGAAGTGTGTAATATAAACTAAACAGCTTAGTAAAAGGTGAATATTGAATACGTTTGAATCTATCCCGGGCGAAACAGGGTTATAAAACTAGGGATTTTAAAACAAAATAGTTTTTCAGAATAATTTAACGAATCGCTTGAAATAAATGAACTCGACAAGAAAAAAAACAAATTCATTCGAAATCAACTCGTCACGTAAAACCGCACCTATGTTTGAAATTAAAAAAAAATGTTTGTCCTTATCAGATGTTGTGAAGCACTTTGTATGTTTAGTAAATAACTAAGTTACACAGAGGTTACAAGTTCCAAACCCACGCCGTATTGAATTATTGTATTTCGGTACGCCTAAATACAGCGTTATATGAATGTTTAATGTTGTATATTTATTTTCTTCTAATCTGACATTACACTCCCGTCCCAAACGTAACTGATAATCTCTAGCCTAATCTTACAACATAATAAAATTTACAATAAATCTGTCTTAATGATAACCACTCGGAGACGTGCGAGGCACCGGGGTGAAAAGGTTAGGAAACCTTCGCCATGTAAACACGAAAATCGTAGATGTCTATCTGTATAACCAGGCTATGAGTTAATATTATACAACATTCGACCTTCGTATTAATTTCAATTTATCGCGACTGAGACACACCTCTTTTAAGTAATCCGACTACTGCGAACAGCCAGGACTCACGTTTGCGTATTATTATTTATTAAAATGAAATTATCGGCTTAAAAGTCAAACAGTTCTGCGGTTCTAGAATCTTGATAGTAATGTTGTAGGGTGACTGTTCCTATAGTCAGCCGTGTCCAATAGTCAGTCTTTTAGTTTAAAAATGAATAATAGTGTTGACATTGAAACAAAACAGAATTGTTTAAATATGCGTGGGTATAGATGTACCAGCGTAACTTGACTGCCCGCGAGGGCGCCACCATCGCATCATTAACGTTGCCATAGTCAACACGTCCTAGGGCGAAAATTTTAGTTCTGAGTTCTGCCACAGTCAAGTTAAAATGGTACATCTCTAGTTGACCACTTAATGATGTATATTTGTACCAAACTGACTTCTAAAAGTTAATGCTTATGAAAGGCTAACTACTGATTTTTGGTGGCTGAGTACTGGATTATTTGGAAAACTGTTCTTATTTTATGTGTGGAACGATATTATCCGTTTTTATTTTCACTCGATAACATAATTTGATACCTATTTTATAAAATACCAGTGGAGAAAACATGTATGTATTCATGATTCATAAATTCAATATATTAAATTTGAATCGTTCAAATTATGTACATTCACACAAATTTTGTCACTGACGACCCGGGTTTCGCTTTTCGGCATCTTCAGGCGTTTAAGTGCACGGATAAACTTGAACTTACTTGAACTTGAACTCAACTGACCATCAACAATCCTGCGTCTCGAAAGAATTTGGCATTCTTCAAAAATTATCCTTGATTTTTTTGAAGTGTGGATAAAGATATTCTAATGTCAACGTCAGTAATCGCTAGTGGTAGGGTGAGGAAGCATGACTGAGGCAGCCAAGTCGCACCTCGAGCAGTAGAGCGTATCATCGTTGCAAATAGGTGTATGAAAGATTCTCGGATCCAGCAAATCTGCCGCATCTTTCCGTTGTGGACTGTGTTCCGTTCCATTTGTACCGTAATCCTGCATGTCTTATTCTTCGTAGAAAGTTGTACTTCTCTTAGAAAGTGTATCCATCGCTCTCTTAATTGATAACCAATTTGATGAAAAGATATTGCCTTTCGTTTTTTCCTCCACGGCGTGACATTTCATGTACCTTGTTTTGAATTCGTCTTCTTCTACGATTATTCTTAAAGGAAAATCTACAGGCTTACTTATCGAGCTTGCAATTTCTTCATATTGCCTGCCGTTAACATCAATCATATTACTCGGATCTGATCATTAATTTTAAAATTCTATTTAGATATCCGAATAAATCAGTATATACTTTATGATTCTTTTGATACTCTATACCAGTGGAGGGAACCTGCGGCCTCTTGGTTACTCTGATGGGGTGTCAACGTTTTCTTTACTGCGGCCTTATGTTGAATCAGATAAATGAATATGGCATTTAGAAATGAAAAGGTTGCCCACCCCTTTATACCTTCTACGTCAGTTTATTCTGATTGATCATATTTATTAAAACAAATATCATTGTAAAAAAAATGTTCTTGTCATATTACGCAATATTTGAAATAAATGGACGCTGATTCGAGTCGTTTCACGTGGGTGCACTTGTTGCCTGCAAACGAATGAGTGTTTCGAATCTGAATACGTATTGTAGGCACGATTCCTGCATAATATTTGCTTACACACAAACCGGTGTCAGAGCGCTTGTATATTTTATCATCATTAACACAATGGTGTATAGATTGCACGAAATGTGACGACCTGTGTGAATTTTAGTTTGCTACAGCAACCTTCAATGTTGCAGTGCATAATATCAATTAGCGGATTTTCGATCATATCTTTTTTTAACCCACTCATAAGTGCCGTCCCAAACAATTGTCACAGAATATTCTGCCGGAAATTTAGAATTCGGTGTGTGACCTCTTTTATTATAGTAATCTGAGAGCTTATTTAATTATTATGTATGCCTGCTATTATGTCATTCATAGGTAACACACTTACAACATTTCGTTAAATAAAAAAAAATATGGGAAAGTGACTTGATTCTACCTCAGATAAATATGTATATTTACCCCGAACTCAATAACATACATGTAAAATGCATTTTTTCACGAAGGAATTATTTTTATTACATATGTATTTTGAAAAAAAATGATAATACAAAATAGGACGTGGGATATGAGGTACATTTTCGTAAAATCTGGGATGGGTAACGATTTATTTTGGAAGCCGCAATCATTTATTTTTAATCAAATTAGGGTGCGCTCAAGGAACTTCGATTAATTGTTTTTAAAATCCATGCGAGTGTACAATTTATTTTTTAAACGAAATGCAGCAATGAAATATATCAAAACGATCATACGCAATGACCTTAAAGATTTTTTATGATCTTAGGAAGTAAGTTCCCCACCGTTGCGTAAAGTGATCAGTTTTAAGTATCATATTAGCAAAGAAAAAGTGTTGGCAATGGCTTAAAAACATCAGATATAAAGCATAAGCTCGCGTAGTCATTTTTTTATTTCAAACTTTATCTAACATGTATACTTAATTTATCAACAGCCACATTTAATTTAAGTGTTTTTCGGAATTTATTTAAAGCTATTTTTTCTCATAAAATGTATTTACCGTGCACACATTTTAACATATATAATATTATGAAACAAGTGTAATATTATAATATTTATCCGGTTTCGCTGAACATCAATATTTCCTTAGCAGGTGAAGCTGATATATTATGAACTAATATGTAAATACATTTTTGTTTCTTGTCATTTGTACATGTCATAAAAGTAGTATCAAATACATAAGTACGTCTTATGTAAGTAGGCCCACGGTAAAATATAATAAGACAGGTATTCACAAACAAAAATACTATTCAAAGAGTTTTGACCTGCCCCAAGGTTGCGTTAATGTCAAAGATAAACACGTTTTTTTGCCTTCCGTTTTATTATTATTATTATTATTATCATCGTAATCGCCTTTTAGACTCTTTTTTTTATACATTTTTATAAAATTTCATAACATTTTTCTATTCTGATTCTCTCACTTTGCAATAATATTTTCGCCATATTTCACGATAACCCGATAAGCAACGATAATGGCAAATTTGATAAAAATACATTTGGATGATGTCACGCGACTAATTTATTTTTCAATCTACATAACGTTAGCATTTATTCATTGATAATAATAAATTATTAATAAATTTGTTTTATTTCCGAGAATTTGGTATCTCAATTAAAGCGGAATGGCGTCGTGTAAATATATATACTTAGCATTGTAAAATAGGTAACCCTACAAACGCAATTTATATTATATTAATACGTTTATTTTTTACATGCATCGAAAGCTTCGTTACTTGTACGTCATTTTAGATAGACATAGTACTAAGAGTCCGACCGGCGTTGGTCGACTTACTGAAAGAATGAAATAACTAATGACGTAGTTGGTATCTATGTCTCAAAAAACTCTTTTGTACTCATTTCACATTTATTTAACATGGTCAGGACCTGTTTTGCTCACCAAGAGTATTTTTAACTGAATTTGAATGAATCAAATGTTCGTGGTGAGCGAAATCGGTCTTGATCATATTAAATAAATGTTGAGTTAGTACATAAAAATGTTTTTTTAATACAATGTCTTTCCACCAAGTTTTGACAGTGAACACATTGAATGTTAATTAATAGTCACAAATTAATCAGTATGGTATTATTTGTTGCTGCATGTTGAAATAAGTTTATAGATTCTGAGCTCCAAAACAACTCTGAATATGAATTCTAGAATATACACCACTGACTAAATAATTCTTATTGTGTACAATTATTTGTACGATATGTATAAAACTTGATTTCTTAACGATGTCAGGACTAAATGCTAATCATATTATACTTTATATCTATCTCATTTTGAGCTAAAATTTTCTGCATATTCTACTATTATATTTCTTATATCGCACCAACACAGTCGTAAAAAGCTTATTCTACATTGCAATGCATACATTTAATAATGGCTTCAAATCACAGCTGAGAAATTGTAGGTATTGGGCCATGGGTGCTTTATGAGAAACCAAGAATATGGCTCGATGTAAAGTTAGTTCTTGGCTTTTTTTTTACCAAATTACTGACCGATAATCTGGTATTACCTCAAAACCACTACTATCAGATGTTGTCCAAAAATTAACGCTTAACTATTTATTGATTCAAAGAAATTCTATGAATACAAACTATGTACATATTCAGTAACTGTATTTAATCGTTCTTTCCCTACTCTCGACGAAAAATACCTACAGTATGTTGAACGTCATTTAATATATTTTTGCGCACGTAGTCCAAGAATATTTCCTGAATACCTTATTTTATTACATATTTATAAATTTTATGTCAGGGTTTCCCAAACTTTCGCAAATCCTGAAATTTTTAATATAACTTTTGCATTAACAAATAATCAATGTTTAAAAAAGAAATGTAAAAAAAAAACAATTATTTTCATATAATTATATTTTTAAAACATATCACATACAATTAATATACGCGAATAAAGTTCTTAATAAATTAAATAATTTGGGTCCTTGAATTCCAAATCTTCTTGATATCAGGCACAATATTAGAAAGTTGAATTCTTATTTCTGACTTGGCGTCGAACCTGCTCCTGGACTTGGATATATTTGCAGCGTAATAAGAAAATCCTGCTTAGCTTAAATATGTTGTAAGTAAACGGAAGTAAAAAAACAATATCTTGTTTTGCCACACTGTAGTGGGGGTTGGGTACTCGTTGACAAATTCGCTCAGAAATTATTTAATGATTGATATTTTGTGTTTTTATTTTAAACATGTCACTGATTAAATTAATTGTGTTTTTACAATCTCTTGTACTTCAGTCTATTCGTTGTTTAGCTGTCACTGAAAATGGATTTAAAAACAAATGAATTATTGTCTTGACTAGTTTTCGGAAAGTAATGCGTAAATGTTGTTTACTATTTATTTTAGTCAATAAATCTTGCATGGCGAGAAAACAGTTAAATTAGTAGTCAAACATATTTCAATATATTGCAGGTGTTGGAGCAAGTAAAACTATTCCAGGTTTTCGCGAACAACTTCGTTACTTCCGCGGAACATACTTTGGGAAATCCTGCAAGTGAAAATAATAAACACATTCACTTTGAATAGTCAAATTGTGTATTTACTATATTATTTAAGCATTTAAAATTATATATCCTTCGAAAATAGTAAATTTTATTGTTCAGTGTGCTAATATTATATTTATTTCTTGTCAATCTCCCACGAATGTCAATAATGTAATCGTTAAATGAAACCCTTCATTAAGGAAAATAGTGAAATGTGATTAAATTTATATAAATAATTTGGTGACGAAGAGCAAACCTCTCATAATTTACTCTTTTTCTTGTGATCCAATATTATTTGTAGGAGTGGCAGTGTTTTCAACGACAAATAAGATTATTTGAATATAATGTTTTTCCTCGTAGATTATGTAAAAAAATATAAAAAGCTGAATTAAAAATAACACAAAATAACTTCATTAGCATAAGCTGTGAGAGTTCAAGGCCTGTTTCGTAAACAACAATTACTATTATACCCGGCTGATAAAAATATGCAGACATAGTTTTCCCATAACAGAATATATGTCGGTCGTTTATTTTCCTTTTTATACGGATTATAATTTATGATGGGTATATGCCGACCTCCATAGTCTATTAAAGGTGAGGAAAACCTTCCCATTTTAGAAAACCACGTTCATTTTAATTCTATACAAAACTGTAGTTTTTTGTATGTAATTTTTCATACTGAATAAAAAACAGTAGATATAAATAATCCTAATGTTGAATTACGCATCGAAATTTTTAAAGGTTTTTTTCCAATTATTTTATATTTGAGCCGGTAAATACATATCGACTGTAGAATGGAAAAAGAGCGTACCCCATACATAAAGAAAATTACAGGAGACACAAAAAACGTTTTTTGATAATTTTGGACCAGAGGCGCATTATCAAATATACACAACCTTGAAGTGCATGGAGACTTTTAACTGGTTTTAATTGACTTTATTTGGTATTGATTAAATTAAAAAAAACAAAAATTGCATTTTTAAGTCTTCTTTTCTGATCACAATTTCTACAGGCCCTTCTTTTTTAAAACTTAAAAGCTTAATTTAGATACTAATTCTGCATTTCAGCTTAGGTCCTTTTGATAGAACGTGTATCAAGTAGTATACATTGTGATTTATCAAAAAAAAGCTATTTTGAAAAAACTGTAGGTTACGTCCTCTTTCCTTTCCAAAGTCGATATGTTATTGTCTGACTTTTAGGTGATTTAGTTTTTTCTTTATTTTAATATTTAATTTGCCATACAAAGTAAACGGATTTTTATTTAGTATTTTAACATTCTTTAGATACATATTTAACAAAAACATTAATAAAATGATATTGCTATATAAATATCATGTGTAACGGTTCTGGATTCCATCCGATCCAAATTCTCATCTGGACATCAATAATGTCTATACATGACTGTTATATGCAGCGTAAATACATATTTCATATTTTATTGATAAAGAATAATAGATTATATAAACATTTAATTTATATGAATATGTATATATATATTTTTAAATTTTACCTTTCAAATTGTTTCCGACATATTAATTTTTAATTTGATAATTTAGAATACAATAGATATTATAATTTTAGTAATTTAATTTCGACTATGAGTATATTTTTTTATGTATTGTTTTTGACATTTGTGTTTATTGATATAGTGGTGATTTTTTTTACTACCATTATTAAAATAACTGGTATTCAAATTAAGATTGAATCATTAAGAGTCAACAATCCAAATGTCAGACAGACTTGTCTATTGGCTGACATTTTTACAAAATAGTTAAAATCACGCGTATCGTTAATTATTACAAATTTAAAAACATATTTTTTTCGCTGAAATAGATGAATGTTAAAAATATCGTGTAAAGCAGGTATCCACAACCTTTATGAAAGATATTTTAAACGTATTATTAAACTTTTATTACCTAAATACCTACAAATTATTTAAGTAATAAAAGTTTAAAAATTAAAAAAACAGCTTTTTATTGTAAAAACAATTTGTTTTTGTAAAAATAGCACTGTTCAATTTTTATTTCTTATCAGTTGACAATGTACGCCATGAGCGAAACCGGTCCTGATCTTGATAAATCAAAGTGAAAATTAAGTAATTTAATTATTAATTTATAATATAATATAATAATTATTAATATTTTGTCTTTTCTTAATGATATAACATGACTTCATCCTTTTCAAATCTACTTGTAGCGCTTAGAATCAAAACTCAAATTTTGAATTTTTGAGTTAATTATGTCGAATGAATCTAAATACATGTACACAAAAATAATGTTTTCTAAAAACTACTTTAAACAATGTTAAAATCACCGCCTAAGATCTTCCTTGATGTCACGCTCACGTTATAAAATGAGATATTTAAATGAACCAATCGGCGATCCGTATTTTTTATAGTTTAGTAGTGTATAGTGTATTTTTTTGCGATTTTCTCAGCTCGATATTCGTAAAATGTGAGTTTTGATTCTAAGCTACTCATATATCAATGTATGAAGAGTCCAATCAGAGGTATACCATGCATGTTAAATTAGTGTATAATTCAACAAGCATTCAATGATATAATATGTAAATCCGAAACATTTTTGCAGTCATACGATAAATATAATCTAGTCAACAATATAATGTTTTCATCCAACGGGTTTCTTTGCATGTTAAATTCTCTACTATATTAACATAGATTGTTGTTTGTTTATTATCTCACCGTGATAAAACCATTATTCTAAAATGATAGCCAAATTGATGAAATATTGTACGCGTACGACATAAATATGAATTTTGTTCAGTAACGATCGTTTTATTGTCTCAATTAGACTTGTGATTTTGTAATAATACCACAATCTAAATTATTTTATTGGTGAGTATATTATAGTGCTGGACAAGAGTTCTTAACCTTATTGTGGCAACGGTCGCATTACAGACGTACGATAATTGTGGCAGGCGCACGCTGGACTTCTAAAAAACACGATTTCAGCAATATGTGTTGCATTAATTTACTATTTTTTTATCCATATCCGCCGTTTCCAATGTGGAGCATATGACCTTCTAATGGAGATATCCCAACAGAAGTTTTTCTACAAGAACTGTTTGTTACTCAGTCGCTCAACCTCTCTTTTCCAAATATAGTAGTAGGGATAGAAGGATAAGGCTAGGACAGGATTAGTGGTTAACTAATCGCACTCGCTACGCCCAGTTAGTTATTGAATGATTGGAAGGATGAGGGAGAGGGATTTAAAAAAAAAAAAAAAACACCCATGCCTTCGAACGGAAGTCGAAAAAATACTGTTCGTACTGAGACTCGAACCCGTTAGATCCGGCACAGACGCCAACAACGCTAACCGCTGCGCCATAGGACCCGACAATACTCAATTATTCTTTATCGGTAAATTATAGATGTATTTAAACATTTCTGAGAGGTAATTTATAAAATAAATAGAGATACATTACAATAAAGTGTCCGATAGTATCTTAAAAAAATAACAAAGCACAATCAGTGCGACACTGCATTTCACGAACTAATGTCCTAATATTGACCGTGTACAATGATCATCTGACTCGGTAGTTATCATTTTTTGCAGGTATTTTTAGCGGGCACAGGGTAAAGAATCCCTAATGTAGGATGTAGAATAAGATGAATATTTCGTCATTTAAATGAATAATAGTTCTCAATCACAGCATATATGAAAGAAAGGTTAAACATAGAGTCTTTTGATAAAGAGTATTTGGATACAAACTATTCATATGGGTGTTTTGTATTTAACGGTAAAACTGTGGGCGGCCACCGTTGAAGAGTCAAAAGCACTAGAAAATTCTCTACGCATTGCTATAATCACTGTATTCAGATGTAAAATTGTAAAACGTTTCATTAGGACTTTTTGTTCGTCTGCGAGATATATACATATCCATAATCGACAAAACAACTTAAGTGACACAATTCGGTAAATTGTGTTTTAAGCCAATAATCGCCTGAGGCATCAGTGAGAAAAAATTAGAGCGTTATCTCATTCACCTTATCTTTTTTAGAGCTTGTGCATTTTAGTGTTTTGACTTGTTATCGTTTGTTCCGTGTGAACCCCGGTTGAGAAACGCTGATCTAGAGAACTGAAAGTAGACCGTGTTATTATAATATCAGGATATTTACTAACCGTACATAAGTAATTCCTTTGTCGAACTTAAACGAATGAAAAACCTTCTGTAAAATTTATAAATTTCGGTTATGATTTTCTGCCTATTGGCATGGTCTACTTTCAGTTCTCTAGATCAGCGTTTCTCAACCGGGGTTCACACGGAACAAACGATAACAAGTCATAAACAGAAATTCATAAATCGATTGAAGAGTCAATTTATAAAACGTAATAACGGGTCGATATGTTGTAGTGTGCCGATATGTTGTATTGCCGCCTGTGTGGTCGAGTGGTCAACATCGTTGGCTACCGCTACGGAGGGCACGGGTTCCAATCCCAGTACGGGCAGTTTTATAAATTGACTCTTCAATCGATTTATGAATTTCTGTTCAAAGGCATGGATGTATGTGACGTCTTGAATTCCCCCCTCCCACCCATCATATCCTATGAATGGGGCGTATCGAGAGCGTTTAGCTAACCACTAGTCCTGTCCTAGCGTTTTCCTTATATTCCTACTCTCTTAGGAAACAGAGAGGTTGAGCAACTGAGTAACAAGCAGTTCTCGTAGAAACATTTCTGTTGAGATAAACTCCATTAGGAGTCCATATGCTCCATATTGGGAGCGGACATGGTAAAAAAAAATAAAATGTTGTATTGCAACCGGTTTCATATCGTTCCAAAATTGTTTAATTGTCAATTCTCAAAATTATCTATTAGCGTGCGTTCCACATAGCATAATATTACTTTTTTTATCTTATTGACATTGAGTATAAAAATGACGCATTTCACCTGAATAGAGCAGGGCGTATTGGCTGACACCTCGTGATGTTTACTTATAGTATGGTTAAAAAAATGCATACACATAACTATAAAATTTGCATGGAGATATATTTTCAATAAAATTCAACTTAAATTTTGAAAAAAAAAACAGAAATTGTGTTTCAATAAGTTGGTTTCCCACCACCACCCACACGTATATATGCAACGATTCATAGCAGCCTTTAATAACGCCACCGAATGAAGGGAAAAAAAGGTGTTCACCTCTCACATTCGTGACCTAAACGGGACTGTTTTTGAACCGCTTCAATACACTAAAAATAGTAAAATTATTAAAAATAGTGTGTTTTACTCATTCACATAAATCTATTGACACGCAACAATCGATTCCGTTCAGATAGCGACTATTTTTAACATCTATTGTTATTTTAATATTTTCTTATTGAATTACCCCGAAGTTGCAGCAAAACTGCTAGCCGTTTTTAATCTTGGAAAAGTATAATAAATATAAGCGGTCAAATCATACACGTATGCTTTCGGAACACGTTACACACTGTTTTTATTTGCCGTTGGAGTCTTCGACACCCAATATTTTCTCGGTACATTTCATCTTTTAAATAATTAATTAATGGCGTTGAATGATTGGCTAGTAGTAGACAAGACATAAGTGAAATAATTTGACCGTTGGTATTTAAAATATAGAAATATTTCACCAGACAATGAATCGTACCTTTAGGTACATCTTTATCAGTCCATCGAAAATTATAATCCTATCTTATCTATTTTAGTTGTATTTACTTAAGCTTCGTCTACTATCTATCTAAAATGCAACATGGGGCCGGGCCATATACACGTGCTTTCACTGTTGTGAGCAGAGGAAATTATTTGTTGGTATTATCAATAATCTATTCGTATTCAATTAACACTGTTCTTTTAATTGTTGGTGAAAAATTGATTTTTAATTCACACGTTTTTTTAATATAATATGTAAAAGATTGATATCACAGGATCATTTGAGTGAAAAATCAATTTCCTTTCCTAAAATATATTAAAAAATCTTTGTCAAAAAATAATACTGCATTACTTAAGTATATACATATTTAAAAATTAATAATTGTCCTTCGAATATAATTCTTTTTTTAAAACACGATTTATTATGAAGATGAAAAATCAACGCTATAGCTTAAGTCCGATGTAGTAAAGTGGATGAAGGCTTCAAATTCCATCATGTCTGTTGAGGAAATTATTTCGAAAATTTGGGTCATTGCAAAAAACCACAGGACTGAGTTTCAAAATTTTTCAAAATATTGATACGCGTTATTTGCATCAGGGATGTGGAGTCCAGTAAAAAAGACGCTTCCGACTACGGCTTTAATTAAAAAAACTGACTACGAATCAGTTTTTTCAAGCATTTCCGTTTAACTAACATTCTGTATACCATCAGATCATTCTAGTTCCTAGAATAATTCTAGTAGATTTCACCAACCCATATGACGAATAGACTAATAATTTTTCAATATCTTTACATTATTTTTCTCCGACTTCGACTCCACCTTCGGAAAAACACCCGACTCCGACTTCACAATCCTGATCTGCATACAAATTAAATGTTTATATTCCATTTGCTAACACATATACAGACTATGCCAAAAATGCATAGTATTTTTTCAAAATTTACTAAAAAATTTAAAAAGCTTCCAAAGTGCTTTTTGCAACTCAATTATTTATAAATACGTAAACGTTGAGAGTGATTTTTTTACCAATCGCTTCTGCTAGACGTAATCTAATTAAATTCTTTATCATTGTGCTTTATATCATGGTTTCTCAACGGTGGGCCATGTGGCCCCCCAGGCCACCGCGTGTTCCAAGGGAAAAAGTATACCAAATCAGAGATTTCAAATTTCTCGGTGAGCTAAAAAAAAAAAAAAGAAGGTAGGGGGCCACAGAAAAATAAAGACACTCAAAAGGGGCCACGCTCCCAAAAAGGTTGAGAAACACTGCTTTATATTACATTTTCAAAACGTTATTCATTAAACCCAACTATATAATGCAATCTACATTCGTTTTTGTGCTTTCCGAGCCCAAATGCATTCATTGCCTTCCCGTTGGCATGCGTACAAAATAGTTTTTTACGTATCATTATGGATTCTCATCACGAAGGGAATATTGTTTCAAGGTCTCGTGGCCCCCTGTACTAAATTATCGTTACTTACGAACACCGAGAGTCAGTCCGCCTTGTAGGGGGTCCATCGTTTTGAAAAATCACCTCTATGCTCGTTTTATCAAGACAAACGGCCCAACCCGAATTCCTAACCGGGGATGCTGTCTCTAATTTGTGTCAATTCATGATATATCGGAAGAAATAATACCTTTTTGGTCATGTTATTAAATGTATTATAGAAAAAAATGTGACGGGAACATATTCTACCTTGAACGTAAGTTGTCTTTATTCTTCACTAGATTCGATTTCAATCGATTTATTGTAATATAAACCAATCCATTCGTTTTGACAAGAAAATGTTTAGTCCCAAAATCAATTTTAACGCACCATTTTCTAACCTAACCCATAACCATGATATTCAATTTCGATGCAGAAGATCACACAGCTTTGCCGTAAAAATATATTTCACATAAATATTAATCATAAAAACTAATTTATTTGATAATGTGATTTATAATGACACTTATAGTTTCTATAAAACGACGATCAACAAGTCTGTATTTCTTTCTGTCATTGTAGATACAATTGAACTAGTTCTTTGGGTTTTTTGATACCATTCTATCGAAATTGATAGAATTTGACATAGAAGGTATGCGATCTACGCCATCCATGTGTAAAATTTTTACCTCTCGATGAAATATGAATCCAGATATCTTTAGCGGTATTGGTATCTCTGGCAACCAGTCAGGGGGCTACCGATATGTATTTATGCAACAAAAAAGTCAATAATTGAAAGCTTCGAATACTTAAACGTGTTGGTTGAAGATGACATTTTGTTAATATATAGTTCGACAATGACAGTAGTTCTCAAAACATGTCAATAACTAAATTTACTTCAGCCCAGCCTCGGAACAATGTAGAGTGACACACTGACTGACAGTTGTGTAATGCTTAATTGAAAGATGTTATTCAGGGAGAATAGATAAGTGAAATATCCACGTGTTTTAATTAAGTTTCGTTTCATCCGTGTCTTTCGTGTGCGGCTTACAAAAAGTTTCCAGAACTCGCTAGGCACTTGACAAAATCAATTACATAAATATTATACGAAGGGAATGCGGGAAGCTTAACTTTGGCAAAGAGGTGGCTCTCAATTAGGAATAATCTACGTTTAATTTTTTCACTTTTAAATTATGTATTGATAAACAATATTGTTTTTTTTTAATTTGCCTAATAAAGCAAAGATTTTTTAATCTGCCTTAATACTGTAAAATATATATTTATTATTAGGTCCAACATGCTTTTGTTTTTGTATTCTTCCGTCGTCTAAATCTCTATAAAATATACAAATCTTAATATACGTTAAATTTCCTTGTAATTTTTTTTACTCAGCATTGTAATGTTAGTTTTACTAGCCATTTATGTACCTGCTCGCACGCAAAGCTGAATCAGTTGTATTTTGGTAGAAAAATACACTTTTTTCTATATTTGTGTTTAGCATTGTTTTCTTGTTATATAAAAATAGATCTCTAGTATAATACATACGGAAAATTTGACTGCCATTATCGTAATTTCATCAATCGCCAGTTAAGTTTCTTGCTAAAATTCAAGGCTGTGGAGTCGGTGTCAAGGTTTTAATCCGGAGTCGGAGTCGGGATAAGTCTTACGACTCGGATCCATTTTTTGAAAAAATATTTAATTATGTGTATTCAAACCAGAATAGTCCACAGTGTTGCCACTAGCTAGGCTGACTAAAGGTGATCTGATATATATAAGTAAAAATTAAATGATTGAAGAAATCCTTTGGATTCAGAGTCGTCTTTTTTTACACGATTCCACAACCCCGCTAAACTTCTCTCAGTCATGAAATATATGGATACATGTATAGTATCTATGGTGAAAAATGATAAGTAACATTGAAAGCATCATTAGTAAACGTGATTGATGCGAATTATTTTTGTTTACTATTTATTTCTTACTTTAAAATACTTTTTGTTAGGCCGGTATAGCAGTATTTTTAGAGTTTTTTTTTATTTATGCATTTACTTTCCTATGCCATATTACAAAGTTCACATTGAGTCGTGAAGTTCGTTAAAACGATACCATAAAAGCCTTCTCCCATAGCTTCCTGCGAAAAGTTAGCGCAAAACTTTGGTAACTAACCTTCACCTTGTCAACCCGACAGCGGTCGCAGTCTACTACCACGACCGTACATTTTAATAGGCTCCGTTCATGTAAAAAGTGGCACAATACCTACATATTGAGTATAACTCGAGTTTTATTACATTTGAATTAGTAAAGGGACGTGGAACAGACTATCGCATGTCTTATTCAAACCATGCGAGATCAGTTTAGCGAAAAAAACTTTTCTTTTTGGGGTGAATATTTGTTTTGTCTTACTCGTGGTCAAGCCACCGTTTGCGTCAGTTGATAGTAAAAATAGCTCTAGATATAATAGCGTGCACCGATGTTACTATAATTTCCATATATGGGTAATAAGGTGGTCATACCTATGGGTCATATTTTTTGTTGAAATACATACATATACGGTAGATCCTCTACTTACGCAGATTCTTAGTTACTCGGATGAGAATTAAAAAAAAAAAACAATCATGTCTTTTCTATGGATTTTGTAACTGAATTCGTAACTAATGACGAACGTAGAGTGAGTTACATTCACTGTTGGATGAATTATTCTTTGATTTTATGTTATTAATATACGTATTGAAACATAATTGTGAAGGAAAGCGTGATCTCTGAAAACCTAATAAATATTATTTACTGGTTGTAATTTACTTTAAAATGTTGCTATGTCACATTATAAATATATAATATATACATATATGTATATATATCGAAATTTAAGTATTCCTTGACTAACGCTGAATTCTAAGGAAAGCAACAACCGCGTAGGTACAGAACACAATGTAATGACCATCGTGATTATGTCTGCAAACGCTCAAAACGAAAACTGTATCAGTATTCATAATCTGGCAATTCTGCCAAAATATTCTCCGAATCTTGATTATAATATCGGAATTAACAATAAATTGTTTCTCTTGTAATTTGTTGTTTGTGAAAGATAATTCTCACAGTTGCTTTATTATTTTATTGCATGCATAAGCAATAGAGATAATATCTGACTACTGTGCGATTATTAAATATGGTTTTATTAATTTACGATTCCGATTGCTTTTCAAAACCCCAGGCGAAGTTGCCAAATCGTTTTTTTTTTGTTTGTTAACTTTCACGATGAGATGAGATGTTATGCCTTGCGGTTATAACTCTCGGTGTTGTTCATCACAGCCATGTTGGTTGTATTTATCGTGTAATGAGGCGTCGACTATTATATCTATCCAATTATTTAAAGGCCCAACTCGAATGCGATACACGATGATTTGTTCCGCTACGGGCGCACCTTGGGCGCGACCCACCCAGTGTGATTCTGATCTGTGCCCGAACTGTACAGCAGGCAACAGGAGATGTTCACAATGATTTCGTTGATTTAATTACGGGCTTGCCGGAATGACATTGAAAATTTCAATTAGATAACAGTGACCGATTGCGTCGCATCCAAACAATACCCAAAGATGCAAGCCTGTTGATTTGGCTCGTTGATTTTGAGTACATACTTTCAGTTATTTCCTCATCAGAATGGTAAATCATATATAGGTTGTGACATTTCAAAATGTTTGTCAACTGTCACTAGTTCTACCCGTATTTTACTATTATTAATCTATTAAAAAGATTGGTTAAAATTGGGTTAAGTAAAACAAATCGGAAAAAACTTCAGAATTGCAGATGAAAGAAGATATTGAGCTTTAAAGTTTTGACATATTTTTAGATACTTTATGTAAATGTTGCGAATGTGTATTTTTTGTTAAAATATTATGGTTAATTAACAAATAATGTAATAATTGATGACGGATAATTTGTACTTCGTTCCTTTTTTTATATTTTTTTTTAGTATTTTCCCACTTATCAAAAACGAAAAAGTGCGAATAAAATTTAAAAAAAAACAAGGTGGAGTTTTAGTTTGATCTCTTTATTAATTTAAAATTTGGAATATTTTGTACTAGTTGCCATTCATAAGTCACCATCGTCTAAGCCAAGAATACGCCTGCCCAACCGGTCGATCGCAAAGCAAAATTTGTCGATTCCGAAAACTATTATTTTCTTGTTCCCTCAAAAAGATGTTTTAAAAATCTATGCTATGAATGTCCTTACTTTTGACTTTGTGTCACAGTGTTTATAGAATATTCAGGTTAGAAAATTAATTAAAATCATAAAACTTCGTACGTTTATGTATTTTTATCTGAGATAAAATTAAATCAGTGATGTAGAAAACGAATGAAATATTTCACTTAATTTCTGGTACGATAGAAGAGGTAACAGTTTGTATTGATTTCTCAAGACCAAGAAATTTTGTTTTTTTTGTGCTTTTTTTACTACAAAATAACAACTTATAAAAAAGTTGGTAACCATGTCCTATTGCAATTCTATACACTGCAATTATTAACATATTGGTAAAAAAGTTATATCAACTCAAAATCATGTCGAAAAATGATGAAAATATTGATGACTTTTTGGGTCACATTACTTTCTTTTTTGGGGCGCTGGTTGGACATGTTTGGCGAGGAACAGTATTGTGACTGTGCATAAATACTATACATACATGTACAGAATCACAATAATATTTACTTTTATTTTGTACCTAATAAGTATGACGTCAATCTTATTCAAATTATTTTAATTCAAAATTAAAAATGCATTATTATTATTATGAATGAATCGTATGTTTGGTGATAATTCGGAGGGGCCTGGTACCGGTTATGCGATTATGAGTGTTTTTATCAGCGACACCTTGAACGTAAGTTAAATTTTCCAATGCTTTTTAGTGCCGTAACATATGCCTATTTCAATCCGAATAATGTATTTTCTGTGAATAATCTTGTTTTTAAATATATTTTCGTCCACTATCGCGGCGGTCGCTAGTGCAGCGGATAATGTTTACGACTTACGAAATTATTCTATCATTTCACTGAGGTCACTCTAGTGATCATTGTGTATTATTATTATAGTGGGCCGAAAAAACACGAGCACGGTCTTTTGGATTATTGAATGTTGACAAAATTAAGAAATCACGATTGGAATAAGTAGATTGATGAATTTTAATTGTTTTACATAAGTTCAAAAAAACACGGAACAGGTTAAAATGCAAAAAATAATGTTGAATTGTTTATAGCAGTGGCTCTTAACCTTTTCGAAGTCACGGTGCACTTTTGATCATGGGAAAAAGTGGCGGTGCACCAGAATTAAGAGATCGAAAAAAATATGTGGACATAATCTTTTTTGACTTTTTCGGTTTTCACTATTTTGCGGATTTTTTTGTTATTACCATTTTTTCGCGGTGCACTGGTGCACCGGTTAAGAACCACTGATTTATAGAATACAGTAATGTTACTTTTTCGTCTACTGTTTATTATTACTTATTCATTTAAAATGAAGATATACTATCAGTACAGTGGCCATATTCATTGATTTAAAGAAAGGACGATTTTTTTTTTTTAACCATGTCCGTTTCCAATGTGGAGCATATGGACTCCTAATGGAGTTTATCTCAACAGAAGTGTTTCTACGAGAACTGCTTGTTACTCAGTTGCTCAACCTCCCTTTTTCCAAAGAGAATAGGAATATAAGGAAAGGGCAATAATTTTAATTTTCTAACATATATACATAACGTTTTAGGAAAACTCTACGTAACAAACTATGGACCAACGTATACTTATGATAATATAATGTAGCAACGTAAACACGTGAATAAGTTCCTACCACGGAGATAAACGGCACCGGCGCCGCGTCGGTAGGGAGTATCGGGAAAATAAACTATTCCGTAAATGAAATGTCGATTTTAAAAAATAAATAAATTTAAAAGATCAGTCGATAAAAACCGTGACTATTAATAACGTTTTTATGAAATTATTGACTCGCTCTTGATCAATCGATAATGTAAATTATTTTATATACATCTCATAATTAACCTGTGTTAACAGGTTTAGTGACATCGCAATAAATGTGTTCACGCATTGCACGAATATTCATTGTCTTATCTCCCTGTGAAAGAATATTTTCCGTGGCTTAAAATCGTGCGAATCATAATATTTATTATACGTTAATAAATGCATGTTGTTTTGGCCACTGTCGATAAATAACCCTGCTTACTCGTAAATAAGCAATCCAAAGTAATTTTGTTATGAAACCTGCTGATATGTACTAAAAAAAGTGTTTTTTTCTCTCATTATTATCGAATTATATAATTTATTGGAGAAAAAAGTAGAAGTTACTATAAAGAAATGTTTTCGTATGACATTTTTGAAAGAATCAATTCTCTATTATGCACAACCTATTTCTTCTAGCGGGCCGCATTAATACAAATTATGATAGTTTTGGGCCACCAAAAAAATGATATTTAAAGTGCGCCCAATTCTATTTTTATACGAAGGATACGTTCCACGTAAAACGACCGTTAATGAAGATCAAGTGAATAAAGATAATTGAAAAGTAGGTTTCATAAAATTTGACCGTGTTATTTTAAAGCCTTGCAACAAAAGGATTAAATGTACTTTTTTACAAAAAAAAAGTTTTTATTGTGAGATATATGTACATGCATTTATAATTCAAAAGTTAATGCGATCTTTGTCTTTGTCAATTTCAAACTAATTTTTAAGCTTCAAAATCTAGCTAAAATTTTCATTATTAATCCTATTTCTATGAAACGATTTATTAGGTTTTCACTAACGAAAAAACTTGCTCACGTTTGTTGAATTACTTTAAAACAATATTTACTATATTTTAATTTAAAAATGAAATGTTCGAGGGCCAAAAAAATGGGCCACGGGTTGTGCATCACTGCTGTTATGTGTAAAAAAAATGTTATAAAATAAGACTTCAATGTTTCAAGTTGACTCAAGTTTGAGGCTTTTATTTACAAACTCGGCTTGTTCCACAACCATTAATGTAATTTAGATAATAAAAATATATTTTCAAAACATTTTTAGAAAGTCGTGTTAAACATGGCTTGATAACATACAAAAAATCATTCAAAAGTTATGTTAAACTAAAAATACTTTAAAGATGTATTTTTTTTTACAAAATGAAATTCAAGATTCATTTTCCAACCATTATGGTATTAAGTCAGGTTTGCAAATATAAAAATAGCCTTGTTTGATAAATTGTAAATTTCTTATCATGCGACTTGAAATAACTTGCAAATAAGTGTGAAGTAATCACGTAGTCATATCGCACGTTCCGGCGGATTTTATGTCAAATTTGCTAAAAATGTAGATCCTATTGCGGTGTCATAATAATCTTGATAATTGCCTCATGACCGCGGACGTGTTCCGCATGTGTCCACATAATTAGCGATTTATTTAAAATAAAACGTTTCCAGCAAAGGGGCATAAAAATGTCACCGACTGTAATTTATTTACGTTGCAACCCGCAAGTGTTTTAAATGTGCGCGAGCCCCCACACGGATGCTACCGCGCTATTCTTAACGTTGGATTTTTTTAAAACTTCCACGGTCGCTTTGAATATAAATTATCTGCTGGTGCCCAATGATGACTGTATCGTTAAAACGGATTCGACGAAGTCATTTTGAATATTATCGTCTTTGCAACGAACGTTACTGTATTATAGAATGCGCCAACAGTAAAATAATGTTATATATTTGTAGGAAGTAGTAGTAGAGTAGTCTGGGTATTGAAAACTTAACCGATTTAGTGGTTTAGTAAATTAGAAAGTTTACCTTATAATTTTGAAGAAATATCTGGCATGTTTTATACCAATAGTTTTGGTAATATAACCTATCAAAAATATATTAAATTCATATAAGTGATATGTTCCTTGTAAGTAAGGATTCTGATGCCGGGAAACGAGAAATAAAATTGTCATGTCACGACAAATTCCCGCGTCTCGAAACCGTAGTATGTAATTTGTATAAACAAATATTGAAACGATTATTTCTATGCATGAAATACAGTAGCATTATTTTAATATATAAAATATTATATATTTTTTTTAAACCATGTCCGCTCCCAATGTGGAACATATGGACTCCTAATGGAGTTTATCTCAACAGAAGTGTTTCTACGAGAACTGCTTGTTACTCAGTTGCTCAACCCCTCTTTTTTCCAAAGAGAGTAGGGATAGAAGGAAAGGGATAGGACAGGACTAGTGGTTAGCTAATCATTCTCGATACACCCCGTTCATAGGATAGGATGGGTGGGAGGGGGGAATTCAAGACATCACAAACATCCATGCCTTTGAACAGAAATTCATAAATTGATTGAAAAATCAATTTATAAAACTGTCCGTACCGGGATTTGAACCCGTGCCCTCCGTAGCCGAAGCCAACAACGTTGACCACTAGACCACACAGGTGGCTAATATTATATATAGTTGTGCGTAAAAACATAGTTTTTTTTTTAAAATTAATGATATTATGCTGTTTCATAACTAAAATGATAAACCAATATTAAGAAAGGTAACCGCTTAAGTAAATTCGTAATATATTTTTCCATTTTTAATTTGTATAAATGCACTAAATATTTTTTGTTAAACTTAAATTGCAACATATGGCAGTATTGTATTGTAAATATTATTATAGCTTGTCATTATCAAATACCCTTTATCAAACTGCAAACGTATGTACACATCATTAAGGGATTCGTTTGTGTTTACCTATGAAACCATAATCTTCAAAAACAATTGGGTCATTATTGCAAACTAGCGTCTGTCACACGTACGTATAATGTTCATATTTATCGTCGTGTTATTTTATTCAAATGTCCCGGGAACCGAGACTGACAAAGAGCGTTCCGGGAATTTATTCTCAGGTTTCTCGACACAGAATCCCTACCTATAAGATAGAAACTACACAGAGTTTTTTTTAAATTGAATATTATTACAATATTCTTTGAAAACGACTCTCTAATTCATTTTCGTTTTTTTTTCTCTTTTCAGGTAAGCCGAATTGATTTATTGGTGATTTGCAACTGAAAAAATCCGTGATCGATGTTTTATTAATTGAAAGAGACAATTAACACTCGAGGTAAGATGAAATGAATATTCCGTTTGAATAACTTTTTGACTAATAAAAGTTAACGAAAATGTAAGAAAAAAAATAACACTAAGAGGTTGAATAAAAGCGAGGTGATAGTATAATTTTTCATGTTATGGTTGCCTCTCTGATTTAAACATTGATTCACACCGTGACGCTAAGGTGAATTTTAAAATTATAATGATTTAAATGTTTTCGTCAAATTAATATGAAAATGTATTCGTTTTTTGGCCATATCAACAAAATATCGCCTCACGGAGTTATTCCGTTTTATTTGTAACTTGACATAATATTTAAAATACGATCACAGACTTCGCAGACGTCGAACGATATAATATGTTGTTTTGATACTATTCATAACTGACTTTTAGGTTTCTTGAGCTGAATCAGAATATGTACATCCTTTCTTGATATAAAAATCAGTGTCACTGTAAAATGGGTCTTTAGTCTTAATATGAAAATGAAGCTTTCGGCATTCAAGGTGTCATCAATATGTACTTGCTCATACAACCAATGGATATTATCATAACGCGTAATGATAGTGCCGGGAGTCACTATACATACAGTATACTCCAGACGTCCGGCTCCGACAACCGCATGCTGCTTTCCATTGGGTTCAGTGTGGCTCCCAATCTTCATAAAAAAAAAAATTTGTACTTTTTATAGCAATTAAAATTTGTGTAGAAATTTAATTAAATTTGAATTTGTGTTTAGTTATATTATATATAAAAATCCAGAATGCGGCTCTCGTTGACCTCATGTTTGCCCATCCCTGAACACCATTAAACAATTAAATAATCGAAGAAGCAACGGTACCTGAGCATCAAATATTTTTTTCTATTTCTCGTACTTTTCTAGATAGTAGACATAAAAAAAATATTATATTGTGTAGAAACAATAATAATAAAATTATATAGTAGGTATAAAGTCTGTTGGCACATGACTTACGTGTAATATCAATGAACAAGTGATAATATATTTTAAAAACACAGGCAAGTAACAGATGGTATTTTAAGTTTCTTTTAAATGTCGGAACATAACACTGAGTTGCTTTTATGGTTAGCTAAATTAATGGTGTTAATGACTAGTAAGTGTGAGTAAGAAAGAGACTTGACCGAACCTAATACAGCGTTCCTATTTGTAGTGAGGGTAAGCCCTTTTCTCACCTAGCTTCGAGTTTGACTTGTTTTTTTTGTTGTTGTCCAGTACTCCTATTACAATAATCGACAATAGTTTTCTCACAACTGTAAAGATGTACAGTGTAAAAAAATAAAAATTGGAATGGCACACGATTTTCCATGAGTATAGTGATAGAATAGCTGAATAATGGCATTCAAATCAAATTAATTTGATTCGTCCTAAAGGGGAGTACTGCAACTTAATAATAAAACTGCAACTGCAACTTAATAATAATAAGAAAGTCAGTTGTTGAAACGTCAGTTGACGATGCTCGTAATGAGCGAAACCGGTCGTGACATATTAAATAAAGTGGAATGAAGTACAAAGGAATATTGTGTTTTTACTAATATAATGCCTTTCCACCAAGTATTGACAGTGAACACCCTAAAAAAATAAATATATATGAACACTTGCGGTTGTGCAAAAAGTCTTGCCATTCAAAGACAGCTACTAAATCCCTTCGCAGGGTTACTTGAATACACGCCACCACCCGCTTAGCATTAGGCCCTAATGCTTATGATTAGGGAGAAACGTCGTTGTTTGTCTACCGTTTGAACTAGGGCCTCCAATACCGGGATCCCGTCCAATTCTGCGATCCCGAAAGGATTGTGACAGTTCTAATCCCGGAATATCTGGATTGAGAAAATTAGAGAAAGTTGAACGAGGGGTAAAAAAAAGGTTTCAAATTTTTCCTTCAATCAAAAGTCCTGAGTTTTTGAATTTGCAAATACTGAAAAAGCTAAACAGATCAAACGGCGTTAATTTTGTGAAATCTGTAAATTCCTCGGATTTTGGATTCGAAATTCTCGGAATACCTAGAATAATGAAAATTCCTGGGTTTTTTTTTAACCGACATGAATTTTTTTGAAAAATTCCAGGATTTTAAAATCCCGAATCGCAATTTATATACGGTTTTATGTTGAATGTTCAATCCCGAGGATCCCAGGATTGGAAAAAGTGTCAATCCTGGGATCATAAAAAGCGTCCGAGATTGGATGCCCTAGTTTCAACTGACCAAACGCGGGATTTGTTTCGCAGAAGAACTGGAAGAAAACTAAAATATTTTGCGTTCGAGTTGGACTCGTTCGATGCCTGTGCGCGCGCCATACCTGTTCACATTATGCATTTCAAATTTACATTCGGTAGGTTTACGTAATTACGTATTTTTGTCTGTAATATTGATCGAGTATGTAACGATATGCATGCACTCATATTTCAAATGTCAACAAGCCGTAAAATTATGCGATTACACAAATTCGGGTCTGAATATTAAAGTTTTTTTATTATTATCACGATTTATTTTTTCAGCTGCTTGTTTCACTACAATATAATCGTCCCAAATGGTTATTGATTTTTTTTAACCAGTTTTTTTGTTGTTGTTTTGTTTGCCTGTTTAGATAAAATTGATGATTGAGTCTATATAGAAATTAAAGGTTTGAAAATTCATTTAATTAATTTAGATCCCTTTCAGACGCATTGAACTTTGTCCGAACGAAATAAAAAAACATGCTACAAAACCTCGGAAGGCTTAAAAGTAGAATAAATCTCAATAAAGATTAATTGTCTAAGATAATTTGGATGGATTAAACATATTTTTTTTGTAATTGATTAATTAATGTCTATTTTTTTATAAAATCGACATCAAATTTGAATAGACTTTACGTCAGTAAGAGTTCATCTGTGTACTTAATAAATGCCTGAAGATGCCGAAGGGCGAAATCTAGGTCGTTTGTAATAAAGACTTGTGTAAACGTGATATAAGTGCTCAAAATTTAAATGATACAATTTAAAATTTCGACCGAAGGTGCTGGGTGGAATTTCAATATTAAATTTGAATTTTTCAAATTATGTACATTCACACTAAATTTTGTCACTAACGACCCGGGTTTCTAAACAACGGACAACTAAACTTGTGTGAATTGTACATAATATGAACGGTTCAAATTGAAATGATACAGTTTATTAAAATCTTTTCTTTTGTCCTGATAAAAATATGTGTTTATAGTAACTACTTGCGGACAGTCTCAAAACTATTTGTTTTGTGTTGCAACAGTAATCAATTCAAATTTGGTAAGATCTTCGCAGGACTGTGGAGTTTGAGTCGGGAGTCGTGTGTTTTTCCAGAGTCCGAAAAACCGCAGAAATTTAATTAAAAGATATTAAAAAATTATTATAATATTCGTTATATTGATCGCTGAAATCTACTAGGATTATTCTATTACTAGAATATTCAGATGGAATACAGAGATGTTTGAAAATAATCGTAGTCGTTTTTTACCCGACTTCACAGCCCTGGAGTTTCATACGAACAAAATGAACTTAACTGTTGATATCTCTAAATACTAACTGATTATAGATAATATACTTTACCAATATATTCGATTAACACCGTTTTAAATTACGATTAGATTTGAATGAATGTTACCAAGCTAAAATATACGATCATCATCAGTCATTAATAAATCATATTTCAATGATCGATTGAATTTAATGAAAACAGTAAGCTGACTGTAGCAGTCGGTGTTCCTAGTACGCCGTATCCGTGAATATTTAATTTGTTTATAATTTTTATGTCAGAAAGCTAATGAAATCAAATGAATCAATAAATATGTCAGCTTTATTCAATTTGAATGCTGCAATGAATGAATATAATCTGTTTTTATTATGTTAATTTATTCTTACGTAATATCTATAAATGGTCGTTAAAACTTACCAATTTGAGTGAATTGATTGCAAATCGAATGCACTTCATATTCGACATGCATGCACCTAATGTTTTTTTAATTGTTAAATATTTAAATGCCCTCACTGAATCCAAAAGTGTTGTTTAGAATTTAGATTGTCGTTTTTGGTGATAAATGAAATTGACTTTCATATTTTATTATATCATTCTTAAAGTCAGGCGCGCTTGAGATGAGTTTTTACCAAGCAATAGATGTTGTGATAATGTATGGACTTGGCTATAATTTATAATTGCAATAATAACATTTCGAAAATATGGTTAAAAGTTTGGTTTATTTATTTTTGAATTCGATAAACTATTCCATAAATGCTGTTTGAAGGCCAACTGGTTATCAGTTGAACACATTAACTATATATAAAATAGTTTTATACTTTTTTATATGCATAGTATAAGTATACACCGTAAAAAAACATGCTAAAATATTCCATTCGCTTTTGTTTACATTTGTCGAATAATCAATATTTTTTTATATTATCGATGGATTCGACGGTAACTTTATGAAAATTCATATTTAATATAAAATCGAATTTGATAACTTTTTTATTCCACGGATTGTGTTACAAGATTTTAACACGAAAGTGTAATAAAAAAGTAATCAAATTTCATTTTATATTAGTAAATATGGTAGTGTTTTAGTTTGTTATAGTAATAGATTAAAGGTTGATTTTTTATTTAAATATAAGCAAGTTATCAAAACTTATGTTTACATATTGTATAAGAGGGTTGTCTGGGTCGAATTATTGACTGATTACGGTCAATTAATTGGAAAGTTAGCACTGACTATTATAATCTATTCGTGAATATGAGGCATAGAGTTTATTTGGTTTTCGATTACTTAATCCAGTCGTGTGTCCGCATATTTACATAAAAAAAACCTTTTTGAAATCTTAAATAAATTTACCTATTATGAATTCGAGTTTTTTCTTCATGTTCTTGTCTTGACCGTAGGCCAAAGCTGTATTCGTATATTATTAAATAATTGTTATATAATATTCTTATCCAATGTTTTTTTTTTGACTCGGATAAGTGTCTTGATTTAATTTAGGTGTTTATTTGCAACTAGAACCTCGTTCAGAGTAACGCATATAAAAACGTTTTTTGATTATTCAATCAATCATCGCCCCTCAATTCAACATCAAAAAATATTTTGAATGCCTTTGAATAACTAAATCATATCATTTTTATACACAGTGTTTTTTTTTTTATCACACATTAATAATTAATATTTGACAAATAAAAAATAGTGTAGTGCACTGAATATGTTTCACTATTGAATTTGAACACATGTTACTTCCAAAAACAACTTATTCCAGATGGCACAGACACAGGTTTTCCAAATAGATGTGTTAATATTCAATTTATATAAATATACATAGAACTTAAGTAATTCTTTTTGTTCTTCTACAAATTAAAACATCTGTTAATCAACAACAACAAAAATGGAAGAACAAGTGTTTTTAGCACGTTGAATTCTGGTAAAAATAAATCTCAAAATCGATTAAAATCCCGTACTGATACTCAACCAAAAAACGGGGTGGAAAGAGAGCGATAAGCTAACTAATAGTCCTTGTCTAATCCCACCCCACCATCACAGGCACGATAAACATCTTTTGCTCAACCATTTCGCTAGAAGTCCAATCTTGAAACAAATCGATCCAAGACCAATAATTACTAATAAGGCGAAAAAATATCAAAATATTTTGGTTCTACAATTAAAGAACTAAAATACTTTGATATTTTCTCATCTTATTACGTTGGACTTCTTGCAAGTAAATGCCAATTCAATCAACCATTAATGAAGATCTTTACTTTGAGTAATCAAGTCGTATTGTTATCAAACATCTTTTGTATCACGTCATTCATAATCTGGTCTATTTGCGCTATGCAGATAATATTGCTTCAATAAATCTATTTATTGCTTATAGCTTCAATAAGTGTTTATATGAAATTCCTATGCACAATTTGGAAATATACACCTCATAAATATTGTATCTTTTATCTTGTTATGTCTACGAAAAGAGTCGATCACGATAAGAGAAAATAGCGGTGGATTGATGTGCTTGTTTGTGTGTTAATAAATATTTTTGACACAGAAAGGTAGCCTCTTATCGCTCGAGCTTAATTTGTATCGAACGCGGCGATAAAGCCACCGAGATTACGCGTGAATGCGCTGACATAATCGCCATTTTAAGGCCACCCTGCACGATCAAACAATTTGCGCAACACTGTTCAGTCTGGATACTTCTTTTATGCAGGACTTTATATTGAAAAAAATGAATAAAAAAGATTGCCTTGCACACAAGAACATTGCTATTTAACTGTTTGTGTAGGGGTTTTGTGCATTTTTTCGTTTTATATAAAAGAGGACATGCGTATATACTACATACCCAAGCTATTTTTCCACAATTAATTGTTTATACTCGGCAACTGTAATGCTGGACACACACGATCATTCCGAAATGCAGAAACGTCGGGTAATAAAACGATAAAATGAGACGTTAATTGTTTTTAGCGATGCAGTGTTTCGAATGGCCACAGACGAAGAACAGAGTTCACCACTTCAACCGCCTAAATAAAAACACTCCTAATAAGTAAACTGCCGTAATTTGAATTTTGGCTACTTTGAGTTATGAATGAAGCTTAAACAATTTCATCTTTTCCATCGTCGGAGAAAACTGCGGTTTTATTTGAAATACATTTCACGAGACACCCAAAACTTCAGTATAATTTAAAATACGATGACTAAAAATTGCAAAATAGCACTAACTACAATACCCGGAATAAGTACAAAAGTGTTCCATTGATCGTTTCATATTGTCATGATTATTATTTCCAATTGCAAACAGACAGCAATGACAACGAAAATGAAAAATTGTATTAAATATGAATTATAGCTTCGCAGAAATCATTGGAAAAATACATATTCTTCATACTAAATTCACTTCAAATGCACGCAATTGAGTCCGTTTCAGTTAAAATCGACAATATCAATAATTGATATAATCAAACATTATAAATTAAAGATTTCTATTTTTATAATTCT